>PVIH01007213.1:0-39907 GCA_004025045.1 Sigmodon hispidus | reverse complement strand
ACACAGAGCCGGAGAGGCTTGCATGTTCACTCAAAAGTGAAATGCAAAGAAAAAACGCCGTTAGAATTCAGGCAAGGAGGAAACATCAAAGGAGAATTGAGGTGTAAAAGCACAAGCATCAACAAAATGCGAAACAGAGAACATTTAAATAGGTAGGTGTATTTTAAACTTACCTTGCATTAGCAGATGCAGGGATCGCCCTCCGCCGGTGTCCCCGCTTGCTTAGTCCCTTGGTAGTGATAATCACATGGCTGTCTTCTTATCCCAGTATAAATAGGTGCATATGTATGTGTAATAAAGTACATACAATTATATACTATAGATATTCACACATGCAAGCAGTGGTATCTCTTTTTTCCTAAAATATCAAGAAAGGCAGGAGCCTGCAGCCGGGATTCCTTCTTTTGACTGGAACTCTCTCCGACAGCAGGCTGAGGCTCTCAATCCAGTGAAGAGAGACCCTGCTGGCTGGCTTTATTTCTCCTCGTTTCCATGGTGGTTAGTGGTGCATCGTTCACCAGATCAGTTATCACACTGACATGGTGCCGCCTGCTCAGCGGACATTAATAACTGAACACCCTCCACTCCCCAGAGAGGAGCCAATCGCTTCAGACTGCCAAGATGTGGCTCTCACAGCTGCTCTAGCCTGGTTGGCTGAAGCAGCCTGTCTGTCCTATGACAGCGCTGCTTAGGGTACAAATAAATGAAACAGGCTTGCATATTTTCTCTTGGAATCGTTTTCTTCCCCCCCCCCTTTTTTTCTTTCTTTTTTCTTTTGGAGGAATGTACAGGGATTTTCAACAAGTTTTTCCATTTGGGGTGTTATCAGTCATTTGGAGAAATTGTGAGCTTTTTTTTTTTTCCTTTTCCCTCTGAGAACAGACAGGAAACACTCATGAATAAGGATTTCCTGAATATTAACACTTGGTAGCGACTCGGCTCCCTGTCTGTGAAGTTTAGCAGTGGCTTTATATTTCGGGAGGGCAGCCTGCAGCTCTTCTAAATGCTCTTGCCTCCCTGCAGGTCCTGCTTTGCCTATGTGCTGACAGCTAATAGCGTCATTTCTTTCTTGCTTGCTTTCTTCCTTCCTTCCCTTTTTGTTGTGTTTGTTGATGTTTTGTGTTGTTATGTTTGTGTGTGAGTCTTTAAGTTTTACAATGACATTTCTTATCTGCACTGATCAGATTTTAAGATTACAATTATTTGCTTCTCCAAACCTCATAACATTGTAAGGGGATACTTAAGAGAGAAACTTTTTCAATCACAGCTACTTCTCTATATGTGGTACAATAAATCTGATACCACACAATGGATTTGTGTGTTGCATTGTTTTTGTGTGAACCTGTGTGTGTTTCACACGTATGATTTATTTATTACTCAAGGATTCTTCCCACTACAATAATTTGAGCACTTCTTTTCATTCTTAAGCTTATATCAATTATGTGTCTATTTAACCAGGAAAATATTCTAGAAAAACATTATATGTAAAACATTTTGAATATTTAGGCTAGAAACCACAGCAGTGTAGTAAAGTGTTCAGCTCAAGAACACGCATGACAAGTAGAAGAGTGTAAAAGGCATGTTTTTCAAACAGTATGCTGGAGAAACCTCTTGAGAGAAGTGCAGCATGGACATCAATTTTCAACAGGTTAAGGCTGCTTTATATGAGATCCAGCCCTTGCTTTGAAAGACTGCCCTCTAGTGGATGAAAAGAAAATGTCATCTATTAGATTTAGTGGGGGAGGGGGCAGTGGGGGAGGTGGAATAACAAAAAGCATTAGCATCAAATTGTTCCTTAAGATGTTTATTGAAGGATGTGGGCCAGTATTCTATGTCATAGTCATATGCCAGGAACCTTAACCCTGCTAGCATTGTCTTTGAGTGTGAAATGTTTTCATGTTGTAGTTTTCTTTACCAAAAAAAATAAAAATGAAAATAAGAAAATAAATGCTTTAGTTATTTGTTTTAATAAACAAGGCCTCGAACTTCTGCCCAGGCACTTTGAATGCTGGTATTTCAGGTGTCACTCAAAATTATTTTTATTTTAGTAAGTAGTTCATAACCCTAGCCTTTTTGATAAGAATGAGTTCAGAACAAAAGTGACTTCTTTATTGGCCAAATTACAGCTACTTCTGAAAGTTCCCCTCTTATCAGACAATCACCAGGTGCTTGAACAGCCACTCTGGAGGCACGTCCTGATGCATCCAGTGAGAACAGTGAATACTGACAAAATGCATCTCAGAATTTAATAGCCCCCGGCCAATTTTACTTTCTCCAATTGGAACAGATGAGGTTTTGTAGTCATTTCAACATTTGTAGGGTTTACTGACACACATAGGATTGTGCTATAATTGTAACAACTATGTGAGAAAAAAAAACCTTTTTCACATTATTCTGATTTATTAACCACTTTATTTTGATTGATTGATACCGATTATATAATTGACAAATGAAGGTAAGTTGTGAGGCTCAGATACATGATAAAATATCTTTGATTGATTGGTACTGATTATATAATTGACAAATGAAGGTAAATTGTGAGGCTCAAATACATGATAAAATATCTTTTAAAAATAAAACTAATAATCACATATAGTACTTAAAATTTAAACTTATTCAGAAATTAATGAAAGTGTTTTTATAATGTAGGTAGTATTAAGCACTATTTTAAAAGTTGCCTTATATATACTAGTTCCTGAGAAAATTATTTTTACTAAGTTGACTGCTATATTTCCAAATGTGAGGAATGAGATTACTCTTTTAATGTAGGCACATGGTAAATGAATAGTATATTGTACTTGTCTTTAAGTATAATATCATAGGGCATTGCAAGTGAGATTTTATAGGGAAAAAAAGACACTTCTGGCCACGAATGAGGAAGATAAAAGCTCCTTGGGTCTAGTTTTCTTCCTGCTAGTAATATCAGCAGCTTAGAACTGAAGTATGTTTGGAAAATTTCTTAAGTTGCCATGGAAGTCAGTAAGTGAAATATCATTTGGTTCCCTTCTGTGATAAAGCACCATGTGAGAATATCCAGGTAAGGATTTTAGGGCATTAGATAACCTAAAATTGTCTGTGGTCATCAGAAAAGAACCATAATATCATGGGATCTGAATAAGGTTCTCAACATGTAGGTCATGACCTTTTTGAGGGTTGAACAACCTTTTCACAGGGGTCTATATCAGACACCCTGCATATTAGATGTTTGCATTACAATTATAGCAGTATCAAAATTACAGTTATGAAGTAACATCTTAAGTAATTTTATGGTTGGGGCTTACCACATCATGAGGAACTGCACTAAAGTGTTGCAGATTAGGAAGGTTGAAAACCACTGTTGGAAGTTTAGATATTACACGTAGCTGCTATAAGAGAGCCAGAGGTAGAAGGCCTTAACTCCTGGGAATTGCTCAGCTCTACCACCTTGTCATCTGATTAATGATTGACAGATCTGCCATTTCTGTTCACTGTCTCTTATTTTTCTCTCGCCTGCTTTCTTCTTCCCTTCTTTCTGCATTTCTTCATTTATATAATGTTCATAGTAATTTATTGAAGTTGTACATTAGAAAATCACGATATAATGAATGTACATATTACCTATATTGTATATCTGTATATAACAGTTATCAAATGAATGTTCAATATAATTTAAAATGACCTACAGGAAAGTTAAATGTATGAATGAATAATTAATTCTTAAATTGTGCAGAAAGAGTTCTGCTTTCATCATCAAACAAAAATATCTTAGGATGTACTTTAGATGGATTTAGTAGCTGGAATTATTAATTTGAGATGTGTGTGCAGCCATTCCACCCTAGGATTTATTCTCCTGTGTATTTTCCTTTGAGAAGCAGTCAGGACAGTGAGCAACCTGGAGGGTCAGGGCCGAGGGGTTAGCTGTGAGTCCTTCCCTGCTTCCTGAACTGTGACCAGAGCATTGTGGTCAGTGTTGTCTCTGTGAAGTGTCATCCACGGAGTGAAGCTTAAGTAGCATCTTGGCATATCATTTTCCTCCTAAGATTCTTCTGAGGATTAAAGTGGCTGATACCTACACGGAGACTAGAAAAAGCCATAAGGTGTAGTGCCACCAAAGGCTGAGATCCGTTTTGGCCATTCTCATCGTGGCCATTGCCAGGCATGTGAGATGTTATTCTGATTCTTTCTTCTATCATCCTCATCTTCCATCAGCACCACTGTTACTTTGCTGGGGATTCTTCCTCGTTTGGAAAGCCCTTTGCACTCTCTGCTCCATTCCTTGACTTTTTATTTCTGCCTGTTCTTTAGCAAGTTACTCTAGCTGGGATTCACTACTAGACAAGATCTCTCCTTGGCCCACAGAAGCATACTTATTTCTTAACAACTTAGCACTTCTCATCTTATAATTATTTCTATAATTTTTCCTTCTTCCCATTTTTAGTTTCTAAGATTCTGAGAAGGTGGGAGGTATATGCCTTAGTATGCCTTCAAGTTCCCCTCCATTAGACAGTTGAACAGAGAAAACCTTTGTTGAATGCTAACATACACCTGGGTGTGTTTTACAAGTTGTTAAACCTTACAGCATCTTTATTACGGACAGATATTTGTATCCCCATTAGACAATATAGAAACATGACAAAATGTGCTTTTTTTTTTTCCCAGTGTCTCTAAACTATTAAATAAAATGGGAGGGGAGCAATACGTAAAGTTCTGTCTGCTTACAGAGCCAGTGCTCTGGCCATAGCCCAGGGTACTCAATATTCATTTGTAAAATAAATGAATCTTTGATTGATAGCTTTGCCAACCAATTCAATGTAGTCAGCCACAAGGGATGCCAAAGATAAATTACAATTTTAAAAAAAGAATGAATTTTATTCACTAGACAGTAGATGCTTTTGTATTGTTATGTTATTCAGAGTTGGTGACAGAATTTTATTGCTGTCATGATTTGAGAAATAAAGCTAAAAGAAATACAAGTGCCTAGTCAGAAATATATACAGATATATCCAGAGGGCTAAATACCTGTGAGTAAGCTGCTGCTGATAGCACATGACACCATGAAGGTTTCCAGTGATTTGGCCCTTGCTAATGCTGAGAGCAAGTACATTCTCCACTTCAAAACATGACTCAGAGTGAGCAACACTGGATGATTGTTTCAGTGTTGAACTAAATCATATTGGATCACAGTATTCTTTTCCCTTTTCAAAGGAGATTTAGCTTGTAGAATTGCACATAAAACCTGAGGTCTTTTCCTCCCTCCCCATGTAATAATTTCTAATTTGTTCAAAAAAAAAAAACAGCAAAGTCTTTTGTTAAGGACACAACAATAGGAACAGACAACACAAGAGAGCATTCAGCAGGCACAGATTCAGATTCACACAGATATGAGACAGACAAAAAACATGAAGTCTTTACTTAGCTATTATTTTTAAAGAAAGTTATGACATCATTTGAAAAAAAGAAGTAAATTTATCACTCAAATTTACAGCCAAGACCAGGAGAGTTGTGAGACATCATGGGGCAGATCCATGAGTTTTGTTTTGTTCTCACACCCCATCTTCTACCTTTCTGCTTTTATTTTCACATACGTCCACAAAGTTTTCTTCTTCTTTCGTATCTACCTGTGTCAGTTTTTTTCTTCTTTCAGAAGATTGACATTTTCATTAGCTCTGCTTAAAGCGTTATTGTAAACAAAGTGCTGAGATGCTTGTGTGTGGAGGGCAGGAGGCATGGACCTTCTGCATATATAGTATAATCCAGAGTTGTACAAAAACGTTTACGTACAGCAGGATGATGTGCATCATGACACACAGATAACATGTCAACTTTCTGCAGATTGAAACAGGAGATTTTCTGACACCCAGGAGTTTGGCCCAGGCTATGTGTGTAATATGCTAGGACTTCTGTTTTAAAGAAAGTAAAATAAAATAAAAATATGATAGGTGAATAATATAGGCCTGTAGTTTATAAGTTGTACAGAAATAACTGAAAATACGCATACTGAAAAGCTAAAAGTAAGATAAATGGGATAAATGAGTGGTATTTTTTTTTTACATTTCTTAAAAATGTCTACAACTTTGGTATAGTAAATGAATATTATTTTTCTATGTATAAGTATCTATTATTTAAAAATCTGAATTTTTGCTATCTTGTTTCATATAACACCTAACTTTCATAACAATATTCAAATGTATCCACATGTAATTAAATTATATTAACAGCAAAAAACAGTAACAAAGACAACTTTTGAACAGATGTACCTTGGTAAAAGTAATCTGTTTTTTATTAACTGTATCATTCAATATTCTCTATTAGAATATGAGATAATTAGGCTGAGAGATGGCTGGCTTGATTAACTGCTTTGGTACATGACTGAGGACCTGAGCTCAATTCCCAGAGTCCACATTAAACAACAACATCAACAAAAACTGATATGCTTCTGTAATTCCAGCCCTGGAGAGGCAGAGAGACATACTTCTGCAGCTCACTGGCCAGCCATCATAGCTAACTCATGTTGAGCTTTAAGCTAATGAAAGACCCTATTGCACATCTTTTAAAAATGTACACAGTACATATCACTAAAGGTAGTCTTTTGTTCTCTACATGTATGAACATTATACATACACATATCTGCTCACCTCACACTTAAGTCTGCATGATCATACATGTGCTTGTACACATATAACAAGATACTTAGGCTCGTTTACAGATAAATGGACTGCAAACTTGATTGAATATGTGAAATATCTCATAGCTGCTCACTGGTGGAATCTGCAATCCAGCAGTTGGTGTGACTGGAGGCTGACAGGCAGCCACTATGTTACTTCAATCTTGCTCATTTACTGCTGCTGGTCTCTATTTCTCTTCCTTGTTTCTAACACATCCATCTCTCAGAGAATGCAGATATATTATTCTTCATCACTTCTTGAACTTTGCATTCTTTAGTTTTTAATTTTTTAATTAGATTTATCCATTTTATTTTATGTGTGATTGTTTTATCTACATGTATGTAGGTTATTCACATGCATGCTTGATTATGGATGGATATGAACCACTACATGAGTACTGGGAATAGAACCTAGATCTTCTGTGAGAGTAACAAGTGCTTTTAAACCTATGAGCCATCTCTCCAGCCACACTTTTGTATTCTTAGTGGTTTATTTCTATAATAAAACAAACAAAATTTTTGTTCTACAAAATTTCTGCTAAAAATGTTCATACTAATTTTAGAGGTCCCAATCTTCTCATTGAAAGTTATGCTGGGTGGTGGTCATCTATGACTTTTATCCCAACACTTGGGAGACAGAGTCAGGCAGATCTCTGAGTTTGAGGCCAGCCTGATCTACAGAGCAAGTTCCAGGACTGCCAGGACTATACAATGAAACCATGTGTTGTAACAAAACAAACAAATATTTTCATTATATCACACTCAAAAAATTTTATTACTGTTTATCTTGTTCCAGCATTGTATTTCAGCTTATAGATTTATATATGGTCTGTGCTCAGACAGTGAGCAACTTGAGGGAATAAAATAGATTCCATGCACTGTCTGTGTTCAGTAATGCAGCTTACATATTAAACATTGTTGATAACAATAGTAACAGCCATTGTGTGATCATTTTCTTCCACTATGTTAAAGAACTCTAAATTAAGATTGCCCTGGGGAGTATATTGCCACCTTGGTGGTGTAAGTACATGAGATTATACACAGCTGAGTATCCTGTGATGAGAAAGGAGTGTGTGTTTTCTGGACCTGACTTTTTATTTATTTATTTATTTATTTATTTATTCATTCATTCATTCATTTAGAGCACTTCCTCTTTTCTGTTCTTTTGTTTAGTACTCTGTAAATACAGTTGGATTCATCTAACTCTTTTGATTCATGTAATCTCTTGACAAAAAATAAAATCTAATTATCAAGATGACATGTAAATTTGCATAAGTTTTAGACAAAAACCAAGGCTACCTGAGATCATTTTTTCTCATAGTATTATTTTCTTATACAAATTTTGTTGCGATTTTCTTTGCTTTAATATGGGTTCTTTTGTAAAGGTAAACTAATGAAAATCATTATCCAAGTAAGAGATCAATGCAGTGATTTTCAGAAAATGTAAACAAACATTTTTATGCATAAGATACTTACTCATGTATCCATACTGCATCATCTAGATTAAAATTGAATTTTCATATAAATTTTTACCATTCTTACTTAAGTTCCATTAGACAAGAAGTAGAAGGTGACAGTTATCCTTGACACCCACCGCTCTTTCTTCTGTGATGGAAAGCAAGACGCCTAGAGTTCAAGCTCTTGGTGTACTTGGTGGTCCTTGTGCAGAGAAAATCCTTTTCTGGAGAAAATGTGTTTTCAAATAGACAGCCACCCATTCAAGGAGAATATTTGAGGCATTCCTGCTCTACTGATGCCATTGCCAGACTTTAGCCTTCACAGATAAATTTGTCTCCATCTTAAATTCATAATATATTCTATTAGAACTGCAGGGAGACCTTATCTTCTTATTTCCATTACTCAATTACAAATCTCACCATTATTTTCCCTATATCCTAATGCATTCTTATGTCTATGCCTTAACTTAAATGTAGTCCTCTAGGAGTGGTTGGTTTTGGAGACCTTTTATTCCATCATCTCTTACAGCTGGTGTCTCTTGTACTTGCAAGTGCACGTGTGGTAATGATATTCTGGCACTTCCTCTCGCTTTTCTGTCCTAATAGCATTCCCTTAAATATTTTACTGCTCCATATGGCACACACTGCTCTCTACCTTTCCACTTTGACATTCCTTTCCTGAATCCCAGTTGACATCATGCTTGAGTTCTTGTGAACAAGATGGTTTTTTTTTTTTACATCTAAGTTATTGCTAAAAGTTTGAGAGATTGCAATATTTAAGTTTGAAGTCCAACAATGACGAATCTCCTTAATGAAAGGATCCCCCTTTAGTTTTTCTTTCCCCTTCTCTCCTGTGAACGTCCTGAACATGGCTTTTGTCCTACAAGTAAATGGAACTATTTGACTTCAGAAGTGTTGAGCCTCTGAGTTCTTTTTACCGTAACTCCCATCCAGGTGGCTAATTTAGAACTCTTCCTCTGTGCCTACTTTTTGGGCAGTGCACATCTTCTAAAGCCAGTTCTTCATCTGCACCTGGATGTTCCCTGCTCCATCTTTTCTGCCCACCAGTGTTGATTCTGAGCTCACTAGTCACTTTGATCTCCTGGCCTAGTCCTCTGCTGTGTGTGTCCACAGAGAGCTTCTGAGTAGCACTGTGATCTTTGTTCTCTGTTCCTGGGGCTGTGCGCTGGTACTCCTCTAGGACATCTCACAGTGGTACCCATGCTACCTGCTGCAGAGTGGACCTGAGTCGGTCAGTGCTGCTGTCATCTTATGTTTTTCTCCATCATCCTTTGTCCTCTTTTCCTAGATGGTTCTCAGCATCAGCATCCTTTCTCCGTCATTGACTGTCATAGCTAACACTATTACATTAGACCTCTGTAAGTGAACTCCCTTAATTTTACCTTTCCCGCTCACTAATACACATTTATGCAGACTCACCACTAACTTCTCACCGTCAGTTTCTGGATTCTTTAAAACCACCCACTTTTGTGTTGTCAGAACTTTGTATCTGTCAGTTTTAACACACCACCCTGCAATTTACATATTTCTGTAAAATACATACTTATGCTTAATTTTTACTCAGTGAAATGATAGTAGTTCTTGCTTAAGTCTTTAATCCTGCCTTGTCTTTCCGTCTCAATCTCCCTTTAAGTTTCTCAAAAGAGCTGTCATTTGCTACAGTCACATCATTATTTGTTATTTGTATTTTAAGATGTTTGTTTGTTTTAAATCTGGTTGGTTTAAATTATTGATCCTGAAATTCTACTCTGGAATATCAACAGTGCCCTCAGAATGTGGTTCTTGTACTCTCTCCTACTCCTGGATAGTTTTCCTTCTATATTTGCCTCTTATGAACACATTCTAAGTATGTTTATTTGCTACTGTTCTTATTTTCTTGCATCCTAAATTTGCTACTGCTATTTACTTGTTGACTGAGACACGATGATCTTTTTCTTCTATGTCCTTATCATTTTCATATCACTGACACTACAAACAGAGTTCCATCTGCCTACTCATATTTCCATCTATCTTCTTTTATTTTCCCAACTCTCTGATTAATTTCTCTGCTTACATTACCTCCAGTTACCTTGTATTCAATGTGTGTAAGACTGAACTTTTAGCTGTCTTTTGTATTGTCTTTTCTTTCTTCGTTTAGTGATTCTCTTGTATTATTTTGGCTCGGTTACCTAAAGATGTCCAGATTCATTGGCCTTCCTTTCTGACCTTCATTCAGTCTGTTAGTGAGTCTGCTCATCTTGCTCCCAAGCATTCCTGAATCATACATGTCCTCTACAGGACCTGCATCTGCTGACACTCATCTCTTTTCTTCTTCCTTCCTGTAGAGCACACCAGGCATGCATTATCACTTTAGCATGACTATCTCTCACTGTTTTCTGTTTAGTCCTCAGTTGATTTCTTCTTCTGGAAAACTTGTTCTCTTTTGTGAAAGACTGAGGTTGGTGCTTTGCCTCTGGACCTGTATCAGAAAATAATTATCTCAATGTACTGCTTAATAAAAGGTACAAAATGTTAGCTAGAAGCTTGATGAAGAAGAGACGAATTATTTTTAGATGTAGCAAATGAGTCCTTAAACCATTAATTGAAAGTGTTGAAAAGCATACATGTGAGTAAAGATATGCTTCCCTAGTTTTGGGATACAAATAGCCATAATCTATGGGGCTACTGGGCTGAAGATCAACTACACAAAGAACTGATGTGGTGAATGTGAACCATGAGGAGAATCATTATAGTTTTGTTGTTGGTGGTGGTTGGTTGTTTGTTTTAGAAGAAAATCTTACAGCTTCAAGAGTGGTAATGTGCAAAAGTGTGTGATAGCAAATGTAATATTGTAATTCTTTTTACTATATTTATTATTTCCATCATTTAGGAAAATATAAATGATTTTTCTTTAGCTATCCACAAAACACAGTGGGGTAGATCATAATTTGAAACATGTATTGTTATGCAAATACAAAAATTATGCATTCTGAAATAATAAAAATACCTAGAAAAATAATAAATAGTGATTGCTATTCAATTGTGTGCAGTACACTGACACATGGCAAGCACTGTGCATGTTCAGTTTTGTTTGGTGATGCTGGAGACATCCAGAAACATGCTTTTTCACAAAGAGGAAACTGAGGCTGTTTGGCTTTTACCATCAGTCAGAGAGCTGGTGTGGTGCTGAGGCTGGACTTTCAGTCAAACTCTGAAGTGGCATCTCAGCCCCTATTCTACTCTGCTTCATATGTTCTTTGGTTTTCTTTTATTATTTTTTATTGTTCTTTGGTTTTCCATTGTTCTTATTTATAACCAAATTAAGCTACAAATTCATAGTTCATAATTTGGCTGTGACACACATCTCTTACCTCACAGTATTCTTCATATTCCTAGCCTCCAAATTAGAAGATTAGCATTGTGATATCTATAAACTGTTATCCTCAAAGGCAAGCATTACTTCAATCAAATATTTTAAAAATTATTTGTATATTTTTTTTTAATTTCAAGGTAGTTGTCTGTGTTTGACTGCTTTTGGTGATCAGTATTTAATTTATTTTTCATTGTTTATTTGTTATGTATGATATATTCATATGTACTATGTATGTGTACTTGTGCGAGTAAGTGAGTGTGTACACATGTATGTGTACATACTTGTGGAAGCTAGAAGGGATATTAAACGTCTTTTTTTTTAATCATTTTCCACATTGTGTGTGTGTGGGGGGGTCAAGAGGTCTCTCATTTGGCTAGACTGGCTAGCCAGTGAGCTCTGGGAATCTTCCTGTTTCCATGTCACCCCGACTTCATCACTAGGGTTACTGACACACATCATCATGCATCATGCCCAGCTTTTATGTGGCTTCTAAAGATCCAAATTCAGGTCCTCCTGCTCACCATGCCAACACTTTACCACATGAGCCAACCCTCCAGCCTGAGTGAGGACCATCATTTAAGATGAAGGGTAATTATTTTATTTTAAGAGAGAAAGCAGCTCTTTTTGTAAGTCTGACGTTATCCTGAAACAAATGTATTAAAATACATACATGAATCTTTCGTATTGGTGTATATTTGTTGTACATAAATGTACTTCACATATATTTGCATGTATGAGACTACACATAGGCAAAACCTGCACCCTGTTTAAAAACAGAATTTCGAAGTTCTCTTCCATATAAGACAATTGCTATGCAGAAAACTAAAAAAATCAGAAGCAACCTTTAAGCATAGACAGAAAACGAGTAAGACAAGCTTTATTTCTTGAGGTGAGGAAATGTTTAAAATGTAATCAAACAAAAGAACAACATATGTCTCTTAAGAAATTACTGAGCTTTCTTTCTATTCCATAGACATGATGTAAATGAGCAAATTAACCCTCACAGTTAGGAGTGCTTCTTACATCCTTAACCTTTCATGAAGGTTATTTATATTAGCATTTTTGTAGAGATGCCATGGATATTCAGTGCTTTGGATGAGTGAGACTGTGGGGTGCTCTCCAGCTGTATTGTGGCCACCAAGAGCTTATGTGTGATCCCTAAGCTCAGGAAGAAGCCTGGCTGGCTGAGGTTTTCACATAGTTCCCATTACTAAGGAAACCACTCGTTTTGTCTGAACATGCTCTGAATGGGTGTCTCATTTGAAGTCTAGTGCTCAAACCATGAGGATTGCATTATGGAGCCAAGAAAGAAATGAGGGAACAAAAACTATTTGAAAATGCCAGCAAGCATTTTCAAAACGTCTCACTGTAATAACATTCCATGAGACAGAAGGTGCATTTATTTTTTGCTGCATTCCAGGTTATTTGCGTGTTATAAAAGCACATTCTTTTGCCTGCCCACGTAATCAAAACAAGCAAAGCAGATTCTCTCCTGACTTGTTCTCAATTCCCACTCTTGTTAGGGTCTCACTGAGAACAGTGCCTTATAGCATGGGACGGTCAGAATGTGGATTCTCCTATTAGTGTAGATTCGCTCTGTTGTCTTTGTAAGTAAATGGTGTGATATGATCTCTGCTAGTAAACAAACTCATGTTCAAAGTTAGAGTGCAGCTCGTAGTCTCCAAATTGTCACTGTTAAATTCAGAATGGCTTTTGCAAACCAGTGCCCGTTTCTTCATAACGAGCAGCAGGTTGGATGTGGACTGAGAGCACAGTGCTTCTGGGAGGCTCCTTTGTTTTGTAGCTCCCACACAGGAAGAAAGCTAACTGATTTTTATTATTATTATTCAGCCTTGAAGGAGGCCTTTATGGGACTCTGAATTCAGCCTTCTCTTTATACCTTCTCTCTACCCATGTTTTGACTTGGCCACTTAATATCCCATTAAAGGTGTTTAAAGTACCATAGTGAAACCCATTTCAAGGAGAAATAGGACTATAGACTCAGGGAAGAGACCTCAATCCATTGAGATACTTCACTGTTGTCAGCAAATAAGAGCTAGACCAACAGGCTGATTAATCCACATGGAGAAATTAATAAGTTTTATACATAATTAGCTATTTCTCTATTTAATCGGCAGCCATGGCAGTTAGGCAGTTTCTTGGCACAGGAGTATATGATTAAATGAGATACTTGAACCCTTGGCCTGAGCTTTAGCCCTGTGCTACAGGCAGTCAGCCTACACTGCTCCAGTCTCTCCAGGAGCTAAAATCCAAAAACATCTAAGTGCAAGCACAGTTTTTTTTTTTTTTTTATCCATTCTTACAGATCAATAGAATAAGCTTAATAAATGTGAAAAGCCAACGGCTGTGTTAGAGAGCTTATTTTTTAATCCCTGTGTGTGGCACTTATCTATAATCCCAGCACTCTGAAGCAGAAGAAAGAGTCACAAGTTCAAGGCAGCCTGAGGTGAAAATGAAAGTTGGGGAATTTTCTTGTTTGTTTCAGATTCCTTTTTCTTCTAGTCACTTAAAATACATTGCCTAAACATGTATCTTAAATACATCCCTTTCTCAAAATTTTATTACACTCAATTTATGTACTTGTGTGCACTTGTGTGTGTGTGTGTGTGTGTGTGTGTGTGTGTGTGTGTGTGTGTGTGTACAAATGCTCATGCTACTTCCCAAAGCGTGCTTGAAGGTCAAAGGAGAGCCCGAGTGAATGAGTTCTCTCCTTGTACCATGTAGGCCCTTGGGATTAAACTCAAGATTGTCAGTGTTGGCCATAAACTTCTTTTCATGCCAAGTCATGGCATCAGCCCTATACTTTTTCAGATTTCTGTCAGATCAATTTAAAAATGCCAAATAGTAGTACTGACTAAGGATGTCAGTTAGTGTCTGTTATCTTAAACTAGAATCACCTAGGAAGAGGGACCTTCAGCTAAGGGATTGCCTCCATCAGATTGACCTGTAGGCATTTCTCTGGGGATATTTTCTTGATTAATGATGAATTTAGGGGTTCTAGTCTACATGCTGATGGGGATGCTTCTGGGCAGCTGGTCTAAAGTTCTATATGAAAGCAAGTGGTGCAAATCATAAAGAGTGGGTCAGTAAGCAGTGTTCTTCTCTAGTCTTCTGTTCCTCCCTCCAGCTTCCTGCCTTGAGTTCCTCCTCTGGCTTCCTTTGATGGGAGTCTATAACCCAGAGGCTGAAATACATCCTTCCTCCCCATGTTGCTCTTGATGAGTATTATATCACACAGAGGAGTATGCTAAGGCACTGAGAATAAATTAAGTTCTCTCCTAGGTTTTCAATGTGGAATGTGGTCTAGCTCTTATTTGCTGAAACCAGGAAAGTAGCTCAATGGATTGAGGCCTCTTCCCTGAGTCTATAGTCAGAGCCCCTGGATTCGAATCCAGGAACAAAAGGACACTCACTCTCAGGAATGTACACAAATACTTATCCTGTCACTAACGGCCTGGGTAGCTCTGATCATGAGTCTTCAATTCATTTAGCAGTGAGCAGCCTGGGACTGCCAGCTGTTTCTCATCTGCTATGCCTTCGAGTGTTTACTCAGACTGTGTGTTTAGCAGTTTAGATATCCTAGTTGCTAACAAAATTTTTCTAATGCTGAGACTTCTTAGGAAGTTTCTGTTCTCAAAATGAATATGATTTGGATTCCTTATGGGTTATATTGTCAAGCTTTGACAGGGACAAGTATGTCTTCATTTTATATATTTGGTACTTAATGCAATGCACTATTCCTTGAACATACTATGCATTAAAAAAGAAGAAATTGAACTGAATCAATATGTAAATAAAAAGATATAGACAACTCACAGTTTATAGATGACTGACCTTTTAACCTGTCTTGAGTGTTAAGTAATGGAAACAGCAGATGTTTTACGTTTTTTAAACATTCAATTTGCAAATTCTAAGTTTTTGTAGTCATTTGAATCAGCTGCAACTCCTTTGGACATTGTGTGTGTGTGAAAATTATTTTTAATGTATTGAGTCAAATCTGTTTCTTCATTTTGCCTTGTTTGAAGCTTACCACAGTTAAATTTGTGTTGTACTGTCCTAATGGGAGAGTTCTCAAAAAATGCACTCAAGTGCCAGAAAGCCAAGTGTCAGATATTCTCTATTGAATCCTATCTCTTCTAGAAGCAATAAGATCTATATAGCCTATTGCAATAATTATACATTGTGGTTAATATAAGTTTTGCTATTATTTGCAAATAATAGCAGGAATAAATTTGGAGAATTTGTTATTGAACCAAAACAATAATAATTAAAAGATGAACAGAACCTAATCTAGGTATTGAAAAATTGGTTCTATATATCTATGTTAAATGCTTAATTAGAAGTGTTGGAAATAGTTATATCTGTTAATAAGCATGTACAAAGTACATACTTTTGACACAAACATCACATTAAAGGTCCTGAGCCAAAATTTACTTTCCCAGAGCAGATAAAATTATGAGAACAATTAAAACATGCTCAATTTAAGTAAGAATAAATATTCATTTTGAAGTGTTAAATTTATAAAGAAGTCATATTTAACTCAATGAAAATTAGCTTTGCTTTCATTTTTTTAAGTAAATAAAGGTAACTTCTAAGACATTCATTAATAGCATGGCTATGTTAAAGAAATTTTGGAAAATTTAAAAACAGAAAAGAAACACAATTTACAATTTATTATACTTTGTTTTGTCATGTACTTTGTTTTAACATAAAAGAAAATATCCTGCTCTTTAAAAACTGTCATGAAAAAACCAGGATTTTTATCCTTTGAAGTATAAACATTAATGCTATTTAAATGATTTACTAGTGGAATGTTTGACAGATATTGGGCTAACAAAATACTATATTAAGATTATATTTTAAGAAAATGATTACTTTTATTTGTTTGTGGGTATGCCATGCTTGTGATGACCCACATGTTGAGGCCAGAGGACAACTTGAAAGTAATAGGTTCTTTCCTTCCACTGGGTGGTTCACAGGGATGGAACTCAGGGCATCAGCCAGGGTGGCAGGTACTTTTACCAGCCAAGCCCTTAAGATTCTTGGTTCATAGTCAAGATTGCTTTAAAAAATTTTTTTTCATTTTACATTCCAACCACAGTTTCCCTCTTTTCCCTTCTCCTATTCCTGCTCCCACTCACCCACCCCAACTCCCCGCCTCTCATCCACTCCTCAGAGACAGTAAGGCCTCCCTTGGGAAGTCAACCAAGTCTGGCATATCAAGTTTAGGCATTACCAAGACCCTCCCCTGTCCCGCGCTACCGTCTTGCCAGCAAGAACGACGCGGCACACGTAGGATCCTTCTGCAGAAAAGCTTTAATGCATCTTGAGAGGGAGAGCATAAGCTTACAAGGCGGAGACTCCAAACGGCTAAAACCCGTCCCTTATATAGGAAACTGGCCCCTGCCTAGGATGTGTCAGACTCAGATTGGCTGTAGCTCAATCGGGCGAGGTGACGCCACGGGAGAGGCAGAGCACAAGGAGTGGAAATTCCCCTTGCACCTGCGCAGTCTACTTATTTACACATTAGAGCACAGGATGTTGACACCATCTTGGAATGGCGGCAGTGAGTGCGGCTTCTCACACTCCCCACTGCATCAAGGCTGAGCAAGGTATCCCACCAGAAGGAATGGGCTCCAAAAAGCCTGTTCATGTACCAGTCATAAATCCTGATCCCACGGCCAGCGGCCCCACAAACAGACCAAGCCACACAAAGAACGGATAAAGAAAATGTGGTATATTACACATTTCTTTTTTTTATGTTTTATTTTATGTGTGACTATGTGTCTCTATGTGTGTCTCCATGTGAGTGAACATTCCTGATGAGACCAGAAGAGGGTGTGAAATGAGACCTTCAGAATCAAGAGTTATAGGAGGTTGTTACTATGGGTCACAACATGAATGCTGGGTACTGAACAGACCTGCTCTTAACCTCTGAGCCAAGTCTCCAGCCCTTTATTTTATTATTTTGTTGTTTCTTTGAGTCATAGTTACAAACACTGGTAGTGTACCATGAGGAGAATTGGTAAATGGTGAGAGTCGAGGAGAAGTGCATGATGATAACAATTGTCCATTGTAGCTGAAGAAATGGTAAGAAATACTAGGATTTCACAGACATTTATTTATTACTATGTACAGGGCAAGGGGTGGGCTTACACGCCACACAGGATGTGCTGAGGTCAGAAGAAAGCTTTGTTAAATAACATCTTTGCCCGCTTTTCCTGAGTTCAGGAGATTAGATTCAAGTTATTCAAGTTGCCTGAATAGCAAGTGCCTTTATCCACTGAACCATCTTATCAACTTTCAGAAGATACTTTAAGTTCAGACTTAAAAGAACTACTAGTAAATTCTAGGAAATAGAGAAAACGGATGGTTTAGACAAGAAGCCCTCTGTGATGAAGTATGGTCTGGGTACCTAGGTGTTAAGGCTGTGTGGGTAAGTGGATAGTAGTAGTATTCTGAGAGAGAGATGAGGAAATTTTTAAAATACTTTCCTCAACTCTAATATGTATACATATAATTATTTTAATATGATATGAATATTATGATATATATACCTTTGTCCCTATCAGAGTTGTTCATCTATTTTCCTAAAGGTACACTATAATTTGTAACAAAAGGAAGTAGATAATATAATATTGAGCTGTTAAAAAATTCAGTTATTTTTCAGAAATAAAATTATGCAACATGTAGAGGAAACACCTAGTACAAAAGCCTTATGTTGTGTGTTCCTGGACCAAATATAGTAAGCTAGGCATTTGTTTGAGACAAGATTTTCTTGATTTTCTCTGAGCCACAGTGACTGGGCTCATGCAACTTTTCCTAGTTGGAGGAGGGACCCATTCAAGTGTTAATTCAAGCCCAAATCAGAAAGACAAGACATGGAATTAGAAAAACAAGACATGGTGGAAGAAAAGCCTTTGGCTTTTGTATTTTGAGGAGAAGAAGAAGAAGAAGAGCTGAAACTGAAATATCTGGAGAGGCTTCCTGTAAAGTCACCTTCCAGAACTTTCTAGGAGCTGAGCAGGTACATTGAACAGTACCATTCTTTAAGTCTCTCAGGAAGCATTTCTGTGATCTTCTGTTGGTTTTATGCCTCGGAGAAGGAGCTTGGGCTCAGCCCAACTACTGCAAAGGTAATGTCAAGACTTAGCTTTCCTGAGCCATGAAAGGCAAGTGGAAGAGACAGGAAGAAGAGTCCCCACCCAAGAGGTTGGACTGGTCCAAGCTCCAGGCTGAAGGGAAGACAAATTCTTCTTTCAAGAAACTGTTGTCAGTGGAAGCTGAGCTATGGCTAGTACTGCTGAACAACAATGAGCTTGCTCTGAGCAAACCACTGTAGGTTAAGATTCAAGTACAATCAGACAAAACAAAACCCTACAGAAGTGGTTTCACTGTAGACTATAGCTGCTGCAAATGTCAGCATTGCAGGCGGTACCCAAGTTCCCACTCAGTAGATGTCAGCTCTGTCTCCAGTGCTTTTCAGAGGTGTGAATAGCATGCAGGTTATAGTTCAGTAAAGCTGGAGGTTAATTTGACACTCTGTATCTCTAACAGCATTATAGGAGATATTGACATTCCTCATCCACGCTTACTTTGAATTTCAAGGAGCTGGTGCATACAAACAAATCAAGTCAGTAGACCCCTTTTGTCCAGTACTGAAGCAGGTAGTATTTGAAGAATTAATTTCCTTTATCTTAGACATGAATAAATATTATTGGAATGATCCCTTAAACTATCAGATTAGAGAAAACTGCAGTTTGCTTAAGAGTATTCCTTTTACTAATTTTCCTGACAATTACTTTGTAAGATGAGAAAGACAATTACCTTATAAATAAAAGTCAGACTTTCTTTTTCACCTTTATGTATTTTAAAATAACATGGTAAGTTCTGTGTCACCTTCAGCTAAAATCTGTACACTCCACATTTTAGATAGAGAATCATGGAGCTCAGAGTTGCTGTGAGACTAGAATTCATCTATATATCTTTAGATGAATAATCTGAAGAAAGAATGTACAAATTAACATGACCACAGTGGAAAGATAGCCCAGAAAAAGAGAATAAAAGAGACACCAGCAAAAAAAAAACAGCAAAACAAAACCTCCAAGTACTTTCTATTAGGAAAGCCTACTCAAGTACTGTTTTCAAAAACAAAGGAGTTACTGAAATTTAAAATATTTCTACAATTTTGAATATTAAATCAGAAAATTTGCCATCAAATTTGCCAAGTTTTATGACACACATAAATAGAACTTATAAGAGTCTGGAAACAAACTATATTTTATATGATCATGGAATTTCTCTGCTCTTAGGACTGAAATTTACTAACCCCAGGTAACAGTATTGTCTCCACTGCAATGCTTAAAGATTGTCAGTCCTTTTCCTCTGATCTTTCTTCTCCATAATTCTGTTGTAAGGTTCCCATCAGTCACCTCTATGTGGCCAAATCACCCCCAATTTTTTTCTTCTTAAATATTCTATAGAAATAGATTTTTGTCTGGTGGTTTTTGGCATTTCTGTTTTTGGTCATATCTCAAATCTCTGCAAATCTACCCTTATCAATGAAATTTGATATATGATCAGTCTTGGCTAGAATCAGATGTTGTAGTAAGTTTTTTTTGGTTTGTTTGGGTTTGGAGATTTGTGACTTGGTATGTGTGTGGTGTCGGTGGTATGGAGTTTGGTTTGTGTGTTTGTGGCTTTTGTTTTTTAAAAGAAATGAATTATATATTTATATATTTTAATATTGTTTGGCTTATGTTTTATGTTTATTATTAGTTAATTTTTTAAAATTAATTTATTTTTATTAATTTTTTTGTTATGTGACTCAGCCCATGGCTGGCCGGTATTTTTATATGTTTGTTTTTTTGGGGGGTTTGATGTAGAGTGACTAATTTTATTTTTTTTTTATTTGGTTGTCTTTGATTTTTTTATTTATATTTATGGTGTCTTGTATGGGTTTAAATAGTTATTTATTTATATTGTATAGAGATTATTTTATTATATTTTTTTGTTTAATTAAAAAGGAAGGTTTTAATTTTTATATAGTAAAATTATATGTAATAGAATAGCTCTTAAGTAAGAATTATAGTTATAATATTTAGTTTATTTGTATTTTAAAATTAAAGAGAACATTTTATTATTTATTTTATTATTGTGAGTTTAAAGTTTTATATTTTATATATTTTTTAAACTAAAAAGAACTATATTTATAATTATTAAACTTTTAATTATATTAAAGACTATAGAAGGATATAATATTATGTAAATAAACAGGAAGTGTAAGCAACTTTTGAAGTTTAGAAAATGACAGAGATGATATTTATTTGTTTGAACAGTTATTTAAAGTTTTTTTGTAACGTTGGGGCATTTATTTTTAGCCATTAGCGGGAAATCATGGATTGTACAGGTGTGGGAGGGGCATGGTCTACGGAAACGAGATGGAAGCAAAACAGAGACAAGACAAAAGCAGAGCACAAAAAGAGAGGCGAGTCTTCCAGTCCCTGGGCGCGACAACAGGACGAGTCCATACAAGTCAGTACGACGACAGTTTGACGCCTTGCTAAAACTTCCTCTTATTAAAAAATTCTAACAAAATAAACCTTATTTAATACATACCTCTTAATGACAAGTTTTTACCGTGATAATCAGAAGTGAAGGAAAAACACTATTCAAATGTTTCCAGAGTTAAAAACACATTTTAAAAAAAATTGGGATCCGGTCACCCTTTTGTACTGTAATCTAGCCCGATTAACAAGAACATTAGAACGGCACCCAGCAGGTCTGTGCTGATGGTAGCTCTGGAAGCCAACTTCCGTTTTCCAAAGGAATCTAAATATTGTTCACAGAATTCTTAGTTGGCAGAAGAACAAACATCCGAGCAGAAATATGTCCAAAAATGAGAAGCTAAAGATAGTCCTCATGTGCCCATCTATTTTATACTCTACATGGGCCCAAGTTTAACTGGGGTTTCTTTTGAATCTCAAGAGATAAAGTAATCCCAGCATTTCTGGAAATAAATCTTCCTCTGCAAATATATTGTGAATATAATGCATATAAAAAGCAAATTAGTGGTTTGTAAGTTCTTTCAAATATTTAAAAGTGATGATACTCAGCCAAGGAGAAACTCAGCCATTTGAGGCAGTGTTATGCTAGGTGGAAAATTTATAGGTCATAAGATAAATAACTGAGTGATTGTATTTATAATCTCAGGTTCAGTCATTTGTTTGGGTGAACCATTTACCTTCTGGGCCTTAATTATTTATAAAATAAAGGAATGAACACTGGATATCACTTAAATTCTTTGTACCTCTTGTCTTATGAGTCTGTAGCCCAACAGTTAAGATTACTTGAATAAAGATAAAGTATCCAGAGAGTGTTTCTTACAAAAATGTAATTACCATTTGAATAGTTGACTATAAGAGCTTTAACAGTTAATGGAGCTCTTGCCATTAAATATACCACACACACACACACACACACACACACACACACATACACACACACACACACACACACACATACACACACACACACACACACACACACACACACACACACACAGAGGGATGCACACGCAGCCAGGCAAACTCCAAATAGACCATTTCTCAAATTTCACCTCAAGAAGACAGAGGTTAATTACTCCAGGAAGTTAGTGTACTGACTATTAGAAATAAGCATTATCTTGCTGCGTGGCAGAGTTCTGCTGTTTAATTGGTAACACAGCTAAGAAAACATGAGAGAGTCACCTCTATTTTGACAAGTGACAAATAAGGGATGATAGCTCTCAAGTGGCATGGTAGACTCCCACACAACTTAGATTCCTTAAGAAAATGATCTTAGAATAACAGTAATGCTGCTGCTGCTGCTGCAGGGAACACTCTTGCATGGAAGGCACTTTCCAAAGAGGACAGGACTGTCCCTTTTATTTGTTAGCAGATACATGGTCATTGATGAAAACACATCACAGATGTGTGTAATAATGGAAGCTGAATGGGGAAAAAACTTACTTCAGATAATGTTTTGCTCGTTTTTTTTTTTTTTTTTTTTTTAGACAATGTTTTAATTAGTGTTTGATTTGAAAATTTTCAGCCATGTAAAAAAATTAGAAGACAGGAGAGTCTCAGACTACTCTCAACAGTTGGTTCACCCCTGGATACATCCGTGTCCCTCATCCTTTGTATCTGTATATGTGCTTAGAAATACATATTTGTCTATGTGCTCTCCCTATTATTGGTGATTTATCTAAAAATCAGTTACCTCTCAAAAATGCCTCTTAATGCTAAGTCATTTCTATGATATGCTTTTCAGCAGACTAGGTACAATGATCAAATTCAATGTTTCACATTGATATAATACTATCTAAAATATATTTTATATTCAAATGTTGCCAGCTGTTCCCATATTTGTTTCTTATAGCCATCTCTTTGTTCCAGTGGAGAACAGGACCATGTTTTTTTTTCTTTTCTTTTTTTTTAGGGGGGAGATTACATACAGTGTCTAATATAATTCTGATCATATAGTAGGCACTCAAATTTTGATGTTTTTATACAGATGTAAGTATCTCATTGAGTAGTTATTGTTTGTGTGAAATTGTATAATTCGTAATATGGAAAACATGGTTCATTACATTTATTTTTTTAGAGGAGAAAGATGAAATAATCTAAATAATCAACATCAAGAGAAAAGTTGAAAAATTGTGAGGTAGGGTATAAATACAAAATACAATGTTTCTTTTTTTTTTTTTTTTTTGCTTTCAATATGAAGAGTCACTTTATTTCTATACCAATCACAAGGAGCATAGAATATTAGTCCTTTTGGAAACTATTAGCTGGCATGTGTCACAGCCAGTGGCTGGCTATAGCAACAGATGCTATCTGTGAGGAAATTGACATTCTTTCATTATTATAATTTTTCTTGAATAAAGTCTCATTTTTTTAATCCATGTATCCCCTTGTTTAAACTCCCTTCCCCTTCCCACCCATTCCAGTCACTCTCTCTTCTCCCCATCTTCTCATCTCCTCCCCAGAAAGGGCAGGAGGACCCAACGTCCCAAGGTGGCTTAGTTCAGCATCCACTAAAAGCATATCCGATTTCCTCATCCCAATATCAAGACTGGGCCAGGTGTTCTTCTGGAGGGAAGGAGGGAAGGTGCTTTGGATCTCAAGCTGTTCAGTGATTATGGTTTGCAGATTGGTGTGCTTTGCTTTTGGCTTAAAGTCCACTAATAAGTGAGTACATCCCCTGTTTATCTTTCTGGGCTTGTGAGACCTCGCTCAGGAGGATATGCTCCAAATCCATCCATTTGCCTGGGAATTTTAGGATATCATTTTTTCTTACTACTGAGTAGTACTCCATTGTGTAGATGTACCACAGTGTGTTAATCCATTCTTCAGTTGAGGGACATCTAGGTTGTTTCCAGGCTCTTGCTATTATGAATAATGCTGCTATGAACATAGTTGAGCTAATGCTTTTGGGGTGTAAATATGCATCTTTAGGATATATGCCCAGTATTGGTATTGCTGGATCCTTGGGGAGATTAATTCCCAGTTTTCTGAGAAACTGCCATACTGAATTCCAGAGTGGCACAAGCTTACACTCCCACCAACAATGGAGGAGTGTTCCCCTTGCTCCACATCCTATCCAGCATAGGTTGTCACCTGTGTTTTAATCTTAGCCATTCTGACAAGTGTAAAGTGGTATCTCAAAGATGTTTTGATTTGCATTTTTCTGATGGCTAAAGATGTCAAGCACTTTTTCAAGTACCTTTCAGTCATTTGTAATTCTTCTGCTGAGAATTCCCTTTTTAGTTCTGTACCCCATTACTTAATTGAGTAATTTTGAGTTTGGGGTGCTAGTTTCTTGAGTTCTCTCTATATTTTGGAAATCAGTCCTCTGTCACTTGTATGGGTGGTAAAAATCATTTTTCATTCTATAGGCTGTCGTTTTGTCTTATTGACTATGTCCTTGGCTTTAAAAAAGCTTCTCAGTTTCAGGAGGTCTCACTTATTGATTGTTGTTCTCAGTGTCTGTGCTACTGGTGTTATATTTAGAAAGTGTTTACCTGTGCCAATGTGTTAGAGGGTATTTTCCACTTTCTTTTCTATTAAGGTCAGTGTGGCTGGGTCTATGTTGAGGTCTTTGATCCACTTGGAATTGAGTTTTGTGCAGGGTAACAGGCTTGGATCTATTTGCATTTTTCTATACACTACCATCCAGCTATGCCAACACCATTTGTTAAAGATACTATCTTTTTTTCCATTGAATATTTTGGGACTCTTAGTCAAAGATCAGGTGTTCATAGGTGTGTGGGTTAATGTCGGGGTCTTCAGTCTAATTCCTTTGATACACAGTCTCTTTTTATGCCAGTGCCATGCTATTTTTATTACTGTAGCTCTATAGTATAACTCGAAGTCAAGGATGGTGATACCTCCTGAGGTTCTTTTGTTGAGGAAAAACTGTTTTGGTAATCCTGGCTTTCCTGTTACTCTAAATGAACTTCAGATTTGTTCTTTCAAGTTCTGTAAAGGATTGTGTGTTGGGATTTTGATGGGAATTGCATTGAATCTGTAAATTGCTTTTGGTAGGATTGCCATTTTTACTATGTTGATCCTACCTATCCAAGAACATAGGAGATCTTTCCATTTTTTGATATCCTCTTCAATTTCTTTCTTCAGTGATTTAAAATTTTTTATCAAATAGATCGGTTACTTCCTTGATAATAGTTACTCCAAGGTATTTAATGCTATTTGCAGCTATTATAAAGGGTGATGATTCTTTTATTTTTCTTTCAGCCCTTTGTGTGTGTGTGTGTGTGTGTGTGTGTGTATAGGAGGGCAACTGAATTCTTTGAGTTAATCTTGTATCCTGCTACATTGCTGAAGATGTTTATCAGCTGTAGAAGTTCCCTGGTAGAATTTTGTGGGCTATTTATGTGGACAATCATATCATCTGCAAATAGAGATAGTTTTACTTCTTCTTTTCCAATTTGTATCCCCTTAATCTCCTTTTGTTTTCTTATTGTATTAGATAAAACTTCAAGAACTATATTGAATAGATAAGGGGTGGACGACAGCCTTGTCTAGTTCTTGATTTTAGTGGGATTGCTTTCAGTGTTTCTCAATTTAGTTTGATGTTGGCTGTCGGCTTCTTGTAAATCGCCTTTATTATATTTAGATAGTTTCCCTGTATTCCTGATCTCTCCAGTACTTTCATCATAAAGAAGTGTTGGATTTTGTCAAAGGCTTTTTCAGCAACTACGGAGATGATCATGTGGGTTTTTTTCCCCTTCAGTTTCTTTATATGATGAATGACATTTGCAGTTTTTCTTATATTGAACCCTCCCTGCATTTCTGGGATGAAGCCTACTTGGTCGTGGTGGATGATATTTGTTATATCTTGTATTTGGTTTGCCAGAATTTTGTTGAGAATTTTTGTATCAATATTCATGAGGGAAATTGGTCTGTAATTCTCCTTCTTCAGTGCATTTTTGAGTGGCTTGGGTCTTAGGGTATTTGTGGTGTCATAAAAAGAGTTTGGTAAAATTTTTCTAATTTCTACTGTATGGAACAGTTTGAGGAGTATTGGTATTGATTCTTCTTTCCATGTCTGGTAGAATTCTGCACTGAAACCATCTGGACCTGGGCTTTTTGTATTTGGCAGGCTTTTAATAACAGCTTCAATTTTCTTTGGCGTTATAGGTCTGTTCATGTCTTTAATCTGATCTTGATTTAATTTTGATAAGTGGTACCTGTCGAGAAAGCTGTCCATTTCTTCTAGGTTTTCCATTTTTGTGGAGTATAGATTTTCAAAGTATAACCTGATAATTCTCTGGATTTCCTGGGGGTCTGTTGTTATGTCCCCTCTTTTCATTTCTGATATTGTTAATATGGATATTCTCTCTCTGCTTTTTGGTTGGTTTGGATAAGGGTTTATCTATCTTCTTGACTTTCTCAACGAACCAGCTCTTTGATTCATTGATTTTTTTTTTTTTTGTACTGTTCTTTTTGGTTCAGTTGTATTGATTTCAGCTGTAAGTTTGATTATTTTCTGCCATCTACTCCTTCTAGGTGAGTTTGTATCTAATTTTCTGAGGCTTTCAGCTGTGCTGTTAATTTTCTAGTGTGGGATTTCTCTAGGTTTTTCATATAGGCATCTAGTGCTATGAATTTTCTTCTTAAGACTGCTTTCATTGTGTCCCATAAGTTTGGGTATTTGGTGGATTCATTTTCATTAAATTCTAGGAAGACTTTGATTTCTTTCTGAATTTCTTCCTTGACCTAGCAGTGGTTTAGCTGAGTGATTTTTAGTTTTCATGAGTTGGTAGGCTTTCTGTGATTTTCGATGGTGTTAAGCTCTAACTTAAGATCATGGTGTTCTGACATGATACATGGAATTGTTTCCATTTTTTTTGTATCTATTGATATTTGCTTTAGGACCAATTATGTGATCAATTTTAGAGAAAGTTCCAAGTGAGAAATATATCTGAGAAATATATATGTATATATTCCTTTGTGTTTGGGTAGAAGCTTCTGTAAATATGTATTAAATTCATTTGCATCATAACCTGTGTTAGACTCTTTATTTCTCTCTTGAGTCTCTGTCTGGTTGACCTATCCAAGGGTGAAAGTGGAGTATTGAAGTCTCCCACTATTAGAGTGTGAGAACTGATGTGGGATTTGAGCTTTTGTAGTGTTTCTTTTACACAGATTAGTGCCCTTATATTAGGGGCAAAAATATTAAGGATTGAAATCTCATCTTGATCAGTTTTTCCTGAGATGAATAAGTAATGTCCATTCTGATCTCTTTTAATTAATTTTAGTTTGAAGTCTACTTTGTTAGATATTAGGATGGCAATACCAGCTTGTTTCTTGTGGCCATTTGATTGGAAAATCTTTTCCCAACCCTTTACTCTGAACCTGTGTCTGTCTTTGAGGTTAAGATGTGTTTCTTATATGCAGCAGAAGGTTGGCTTCTGTTTTTGTGTCCATCATGTTAGTGTGTATCTTTTTGTAGGTAAATTGAGTTCATTGATATTAAGGGAAAATAATGACCACTGATTGTTATTTCCTGTTATTTTTGGTGGTAACTTATGTGTATTTCATTTCTTTGGGTTTTTCTTCTGTGGGATATCAATTGTTTTTGGTTTCTTGAGTGTATCTGGGATCCTTAGGTTGGAGTTTTTTCTCTAGTGCTTTCTGAAGGGCTAGATTTGTGGATAGGCATTGTTGAAATCTGATTTTGTCCTGAAATATCATGTTTACTCTATCTAGGGTGATTGATAGTTTTGCTGGGCATAATAGTCTAGTTTGGCAGCCATGCTCTTTTAGTGTCTTTATAACTTCTGACCAGGACCTTCTTGCTTTTTATTGTTTCCATTAAATAATCTGGTGTTATTTTGATGGGTCTGCCTTATAGGGAAGTAGGTCCCTTTCTTTTGCAGCTCTTAAAGGTTTTTCTTTGTTCTGTATGTTTTTTGGCTTGATTATTATGTGGCAAGCAGACTTTTTGGGTGGTCTAACTGATTTGGTGTTTTGTAAGCTTCTTGTATCTTTATATACATTTCCTTCTTTAGGTTGGGAAGGTTTTCTTCTATAATTTTATTGAATACATCATATGTGCCTTTGAGCTGGAATTCTCTTCCTTCTTTTATTCCTGTTATTCTCAGGATAGGTCTTTTCATGGTGTCCCATATTTCCTGAACATTTTGTGTTTAGCTTTTTTGGTTTTAGTGTTTTCTCTGACTGATGTAAGTATTTTCGCTATTGAGTCTTCCACTCCAGTGATTCTTTCTTCCATCACTTGGATTCTGTTGGTTATGCTTATATATGTAGTTATCTGTAGTTCCAGCTCTTTTCTTCACATTTCTATTTCCACTTTTGCCTTATTTTGTGCCTTTTTTATTGCTTCTAATTCAGTTTTTAGTTCTTTCTTTTGTTGGTTTTTCTTTTCTTGTTTTTTTTTTTCAAGGATTTGTTCATCTCTTTAATTTTTTGCTTGTATTTTCTTTTATTTCTTTAAGGGATTTTTTTTTAAATATCATTTTTTAAGGGATGTTTTTGGTGTTGTTTTCTTTTCATTGCTCTGTTCAGGTCTTGAAGTTATAGAACCACTATTTTCTTTTGCCTTGTTGTTCTTTATATTGTTATATGTATTCTTGGACTGGCCTCTGCCCATAGCTTCAATGGTTCACTCTTTGTCATTTCCTTTCTGCTGTCGCTCTCTGGACAAGGATCTGCTTTTCGAAGGTGACCTTCTGTCTATGATGACTCAATTCCCCCTATAGGTGGGGCCCAGCTGTGGAAAGTCCCTTCTGCTAGAGATCTCTGGGGAAAACCCCTCCTAGCTTTAGCCTAGGGCCTGTCTGCTAACCAGAGTGTGAGGTCAGAACCATGGGTGTGACCCCAGCCCTGAAGGGGGATTCTCTGGGGGGCGGTCCAGTTGGAATATGCTCACCTCTGAGTCAACTCTGGACATGGGTCTGTATTTTGAAGGCGTCTGTCTGACCATGTTTTCAAGGCTCTAAAATACTTTAAAAAATATTTGCCATGAAGATGGTATTGACTTTTAGAAATTTTTTTAAGTATGTTTCATTGAAGGTTTTTTGGTGTATGTTTCTTTTTTCCTTTTTTTCTTTATCTCATTGTGTATTTGGTGGAGAGTGGAGGAGGGCACATGCCACTGCAGTCGTAAAGAGGTCCAAACACAACTTGGGATATTAACATCTGTTCTCTGCAAGGGCAGCCTTAGGAATCAAACTCAGCCTGTTAAGTTCAGAGCTAGCACCTTTAACTATAGGTCTCTTACCCCACATCCAACAGAATGGCTTTGTTTGTTTGATTGTTTGTTTTTGATGAATGTGTTTCCTCTGAATTGAACATGTATATTTTAATATCAACTCAAATGTATCATATCAGGAAGGCACCATTACTGTTCCAGAGATAATAATATAATAGTGTTTTCTTCCAGGTTTCTCCATGATACAGTTAATGACTTTTTAAAAAAAATACTACTTTTGTATAAATATTTTAATAATAAATTTTTGTTATTAAACATTGATCCACATACACAGTACTGTTAACCCATGCAGAAGTTTTATATCTGCTCCTGATTTTTCTCTGAATCATTTCTGTTATGGTTGTAAAAATAGTTATGTAATTTCTTTCTTTACTGACTTCTTACACTCAGGAATAGCTTTTTTTCTCCCTCTTTGTTTAGTACAAATAAATTCTAGTGGATTTTTTTGCCTCCCACAATGAGTAGAAGGTATTGACATTGTTCATAACAGTGAATTGTTTTGAACAATTAAATTGGTCTAGATTTGGCCAGTGCAATGTATTTTCTTTTAAGATTCTCTTCCATCTACTTCTCTTGACCTTATATGTTTTTTGTTCAGAATAGTTATCTGCCATAACAGAGTCTTCAGAAGTCTGCTACAAACTTGAGTTCTTGAAATAAAATTTTCTTGACAAATATTTGTCCTAAAATGCACTATGTACAAATTCATAGTACTGAGTAATGTCATGGTTTTATGTACTCACCATATATAGTAAGTCTCAAAATATTTTTTTTTTTGCCACATCAAAAGGAAAATCTGGATATATTAAGCTGCCATTCCCCAGTTTTCTTTCTTTCTTGCTGTTGGTCTCCCTCTATTTCTATGAATTTACCTGTTCTAGAAATTACATATAGATAAAATCATACAATACGTGTCCCTTTGTAACTGTATTTTTGCTAAGGACAGCGTTTGTTAACCTCATTCAGATGGCTGCATAGATCAGTATTTCATGCCTTTGGTAACTGAATTGATTTCTCTTGAATCATATTTTATTTATCATTTATTGTTGATACAATCTGAGGTTGCCTTCATCTTCTGGCTTTTGTGAACATTGCTATTAAGTATACTACACATACTGATTTTATGACTAGTTTCTGTTCTTATGGGTGTATGCTTAGAGATACTTAACGGTGAAAAAGTGTTCAACTTAATTTACTATTTCCTGTATCTGATATCTGAGAAAAACTCATGGAGGAAAGAGTTACTTTTGCTCACCTTGCAGAAATGTGTCTTCTTGGTTAGACGACTCAGGACTTTGCTGGAGAGGGAAGCTCCCCAGTTCCTACAGCAGGAAGCAGGGACAGGAGTAGCTTAGGACCGGACCAAGTGTGTGCTGGAAAGACATTCTCCAATGACCTAATTCTTCTCGTGACACCATGTTCTCTAAGTTTCTACCATTACCCAGTAATGTCATCACATTGCTACTATATCAGTGGATTACACACTGAGGAATAGCACCCTCGTGATCCAGTAGCCTTTGGGGGACATTTTAGACTTAAGCCATAGCATGTGGTAATTCTATGTTTAACTTGTGGAGAAAGCACCAAACTGTTTTCCAAGCTACCTCCACCTCTCTACATCACCCCCTCCAACTCTATGTGAGTGTAATTTTCTTTTATTGTTGTTGTTTTTAAAATTCTAATTATTCTAGTGGATGTGAAGTGGCATCTTATCATTTGGATTTGCATTTCTCTAATGACTAATTATGATGAGAATCTTTTCATGTGCTTCTTTGGCTATTTATCTTGGAACGATGTTTGTTCAATTCTATTGCCCATTTTTTAAAGTGAGTTATTTTCTATTGAGTCAGAAGAGGGTTTATAGACTAAAAACTCTGAGTAATATGAAGCTTATTTTTTCTTAAAAGTAAATCTATATATGTTTTTAAAGTCATATTTTGCTTTTGAAATTTAAGGAAAATTTTTGATTAAAAATAGTGTCAAAAGATCAAAAAGCTAATACTTTTAAATTACCTAAATTAAATGTGAATATATATCTGCTTTTATACACAACAAATAGCAAGAGAGCTATATTTCCACATGCTTAAGAGGCAATTCAAATATTGTGCTACATACTTGGTATCAAAGACACTACTAACACAGCCATTGTGCTGTAGATGAATATTTTGGGGTTCCCAATATTTTAGCAATCAAAGCTCACCAGGGAAAACATTAGTATTTACTTAGGAAAGCTTAATTGCAATTTTTCTTGTAAAGCCTAGTTTGCGAAAATAACTTCTTCACTTTTTATTAATTTTTGGTTTCTTGATCGAACATTTCCAACCATGCATTTTTTTTTTTTGATAGACTGATCTTAATCAAAGCTTCTTTAGACTTTACACAGTGATAGACATTTTCAACTATTTTCTTACACCTGTCTCTGTGTTTCTGATAAAAATGTGAACCACTTTAACTAAAAGTTGTGTTGTAACCAATGTTCAGATCTGAATTTGGAGGTCCTGGGTGATAATCATGACACTTTTTATCTGGGGAGTGTCTTTAAAGGACATCTTGGATGCGCAGCTGTGGGGTGACTGATCTTAAGTCTGAAATTTCACTTGTTTTGTGAGATATTGGCAGAAAGAAGAGCTTTTCAATGAGATGTTGTTCTGCCTTTCTAGCAAGTGATTCCATAGTATAGTCTGGAACAAGCTGAAGAGAACCCATCCTCTGTAATTCGGAAACTAGTCCTTCTATTTTACAAATTTTGGTAGGAGACTGTTTTCTCATCTTTCCTCTTCAACTAGTCTCTAAAGGATAGTATTGGCGATCATTGCTGGAGGGTATGAGGGCATCATGGCTTTGTGGAGATACATGAGCGTGAGTGTGTGTGTGTGTGTGTGTGTGTGTGTGTGTGTGTGTGTGTGTATGCTTTCAAATACTATTTAACATTTGTTTACATGTTCATATGTTCTCACCATAATCATCAATCTCTAAGTAGTAATGGCCAACATTTGAAACCAGATTCTGCTTTTAACTGTGGAATATTGTGATTCTAAGACCTATTAGATATTATCTACTATAGCTTTTAAAGCTTGTATGTATACATATCTCACTGCTCTGTATTGCATATTGTTATGTATTAGTTAATTATTCCCAATTTTGCCAAATTTAAAGAACACTCAGCAATCATCTGATGAAATACACTGAAAAAGCATCATTTCTACTGCAGATTATCCATAGCAGACATTGCTAACTGATCAAAGCCCTTCAACCAACTGAAAAAAGAAGCATACTTCTTCATGTCCACCAGCTATCTCCAGTAACAGAGTTGGTCTAAGGAAGGACTCTTTTAGCTTAAATAGAGTTACTTGAGTTAGCTCAAATTAAGGATGACAAAATATTAAAACAAATTAATGAAGTCTTTAGAGTAAAAATAGAGCAAAAGGGGTAAAAATAAAGAACATTTAACTGCTGGTGCAGTCCCTCCACTTTTGCCAAGGATACTTGTGTACCCAGGCTTCGCTTGTGGCTGAGAACCAGATCCAAACTTGAATAGAAGACTTTTCTCTAAAGGAATTGTTCTTTGTTAATGTTGGCATAGAGTTCAATGACTTCAACTCTTCCGTTGGACCATTAGTTTGATGGTAAGATGACTAATGGGACTTGAATTGGAGACCAGAAATGTCTTTTGCAAAACTAGAATGATCTCATGGTTCCTCCAGGGAAGTTTAAAGTTCAGAAAATGGACAGGCTCTTTCACTATTATTATTGTATGTATTTAAATTGTACTTGGAAATTAAAGGAAGCTTTTCAAATCATACCTGCAATCTTTGCCCTGGGGAAATGAGACAGGATGATTGTCATCACAGCCTGCCTGGGCTGTATAGTAAATTCCAGACCAATCAGAATTATAGAGTAAAACGCTATCTCAAAAATAAAAACAAAACAAAAAGTCCAAAAAGGGTTTGTCTGCAAATTCATGCATACTAGTCCTAAGAGATTTTCTTCACTTGCCTGAATTTTCATGTGATCTTACAGTTCTTTTTAAGAGTGAATTGAGATTGTCATAATTTATTGGTTGACGTCTTTTGCTGAAAGACACATTTTCACTTGATTAAAGAATACCAACTTTTAAAGTTCATCTGTTATTTATTTTGTTACTTTAGCCATATATTTAGGAAGCAATGCTCTCTTGCAAAATACACATAAATCTGACAAATTTAAGTGGCATATAGATTTTATGAAAATACTAAAATTAATAATTTTTTCCTTAGTTTTTACATATTAATTTACATCATCTTAAATATGTGTGAAATTATTTCATAGAGAATCTTTTTTTCCTCTGGAAGAGTTTATTGTGAAATGTTCATTTTCAGCATTGAAAAATGCTATTCACTAGTCACAAGGTGTTTTTGTGTAAAATTATTTGTGCTACATGAAATAAACTTAGCTGTCCTTTTTCATACATGTTGCCCTCACTCTGTCTTTATTGCCTGTAGTCTCTCTATATTCATGTACTTATAATTAGGACGGCATTATATGCAAGAAATGATGATGTACAGGTACTTTCCTTCAGCAATGTTAATTAAACTTTTGTGCATAGTTTGTATCTTTTAGGTGTTATTCTTTTATATATTTGATGCTTTGTATTTCAAATATATCAATATAATATGGATATAATTCAAGGATTTTCAAGTATCAGGCTACTTTTAACATCTTTGATATTCCCATATTTTTTGTTTAAAAATGATTTTGTGTTTAATTTGTGTGAATCAGTGTTTTGACTAGATGTATGTCTGCCTGAGAAGTCAGATCCCTGGGAACTGGAGTCACAAGGAGTTGTGGGCTTCCATGTTAGTTCTTGGATTTGAACCCAGGTCCTCTGGAAGGGCAACCAGTCCTCTCAGCTGCTGAGCCATCTCTTCAGCCAGGATTCTCTTTTTTAATTTAAATTTCTTATCATGCTTTTTTTGTTTGTTTGTTTTGTTTTTGAGTCAGGGTTTCTCTATGTAGCCCTGGCTGTCCTAGAACTTACTCTGTTGACCAGCCTGGCCTTGAGCTCAGAGATCTACCTTCCTCTGCCTCCCGAGTGCTGGAATTAACAGTATGTGCTACTGGCCCTGGTGCCATGCATTTAAAAATATTCTTTACCTGTTTCTTTTTTTCCTTGCTCCCTTCACTAACTTTTTCCTACCTATTATAATAGAAAGAAAATGTGCTCTGCTATTTGACAAACAGGTTCAAATCTCACTTTAATTATTTAATATATTATGTCAAACAACCTTTATTCTTGTAGGTTTTGTACATGTCTTTTACAGTCCTGATACTCACTCGGTAGATCAGGCTATCCTCAAACTCTGAGCTTCTTGCTGCTTTTGTGTCTTGACTGCATACTACAGGGATTACAGGTGTGGGCCACCATTGCTGGCCTTCTACTTTCTTTATATCAAAGTGACTTCAAACATAAAGAAAATAGGCCATTCAAAGTAAGAGCAATTGAAACAGATTTATTTCTTTATGGACTGATCTAAATACAAAGTTACCTGGCCAAGGGCAGAAGGTGAGGAACAATGGCTGCTGGTGGATAAGGTCCTACTGCCTGTGAGCAAGAATTCGACTGAGGAGGGCCACGTTCACTTTAGCTTTCATGTGGGCTTCTCATTGTCTGCCTTGAACTTTGAGCCAAAGTTGAGATTTTTATGTAATCCATATGGGTCCTCTTCCCATATCAGAAACGATCGTTGTAGGTGCTGAGACTTTAAACAATGACAAGTTTAGAAAGAAGAAAAGCACCTCCTAGACATTATTTGCCTATCATACTGATAACTTTTGTGTGGAGGTTTCCAAAACCATTCTAGTTCAGTAATTTTTAAAGGACTAATCATATCACATTGAAAAATATTATACTCAGAGATATTAAAATAAAATTTGGCTACTAGAAGAAACACTCAGAGCAGGTCTGGAACGAGCCTTGTATGAAGCTTTCATTGACTTTTCTGATGAAGATAGGACAGCTTTGTCCTCTAGCCTAAAAACTGGACATGTAAACATAGTTTGTTAGACAGAAGAGATTCCTCCTCCTTTTTGTTTGTAGTTTTGTTTTTTTTTTTTTTTGGGGGGGGAGCTTTCATATACAAGCATAGATACAATTGATTGATTGCCCAAGCACTTGACCTTTATCACTAGGTTGACTGATAGAATATGGCCCAAATCCCCATTTTAAGTTATGCTGTTTTTTATGTAGTCAGCATTCATCCTAAATCTCATTGTTAGACTATCCAATACAGCCTCCTCACTCAGGAGCCCAGGAATCTCTTAGAAACTAATGGCAAAAGGTCAGTCTTAATGTTGACAAAGTTAAATTCTTTAATGCATCATATAGAATAATGCTTGAGAGATTCGAAGTGCTTGCTGTGAAATTCTTAGAAATTGAGTTTTCCATGCTTCATGTTATATACCTGTAATATCTGCACAAAGAGGCAGAAAGAGGAGATTCGTTCCCATGGGTTCACTAGCTGACCACTGTCTATTCAGTGAGCTCCAGGTCCAGAAGCAACTTCTTTTCAAAAAATAAGATGTAGAGTAATAGACAATGACATTTGATACCAACCTCTGGTCTCCATACATGCACAAACATATATGCACATGTATATGTGCCCTATATAAACATATTTATTAAGAGAGGAAAGAAAAAGGAGAATGAATTTGAAGGAATATAAATTTTTTTGCCTGATCTATTATTTTTAAGAATCACTTCTAGGTCAGCAAGATGTCTTAATGGGTAAAGGCACTTGTCCCCAAGACTGACCTGCACTCCATTCCCAGGACCATATAGTAGAAGAAGAGAACTGACTACTATAGTTGGTCTTCTGACTTTCATATGTATGCTGTGACCCATGTGTGCCCATACACACATGTACACACATGCATACACACACAAAATAAATGTAAAAAATACCCATACACAAAACAAATATAAAAAATTCACTTTAATATGAAAAGAAAGAATAAATATAGAAAATCTGGTATGGTAACATGGAAGATGGTCTCTGCCAGTGTAAAAAGTGCTCTCAAGCAGTTTCTTAATCCTACAAAAGTAATAATTTATATATTGAAGTTAATAATTTTGTTCATTAGTTTGAGCATAAAATGCATATTTTTTTTAACCTTAGTAGAAAAATAGTTCCTGCCTTTGAAGAATCCACAGCCTTATAGGGAGACAGACAAACCTAAGCTACATACACACACACACACACACACACACACACACACACACACACACACACAACATATTTTACATCTACACCCACACTATGATGGTGCCAAACTATAGAAAATAGTTTCAGAGAAAGAAAGGAGGTTGAGTTGGAGAATAACATGGGACTATTGAATCCAGAAGGAGACAACTTTAAAATTGCAATGTTAACTTGGAAAGGAGAAAGCCAGAAATGATTTTGTAGCATCAGGTGAGCATTCCATAAAGAAGGAACAGTGTTTCCCCATTCAAGAAGGAGCTTGGTGTGAAGACTCAGCCCACGAATATTCCTGTAACTAGAACACTGCAAGGGAAGGGTACTTCAGAAGGAAGCAGGTTTTAATGGGAATATCAGTAAAAGTATGACAAATGAGTTCATGCAACTATGTGAAAATTTCACTTTATACTTTTTAAGTATTACTTTTGTGGTGGTGAAAAATGAAGTATTTTGGAAACTAGGTAGGAACTAGTTAGTGGCTACCTCTGAGAATTCTGATAGAGCTCTTTGGCCTAGATAATGAAGTGGCTTTGCAAACAAAGAAGAGCTTAAGGATGCGCAATGCACTTGGAGGCAGATTTGGTAGAAGATGCAGATGAGGAATGTGAGGGAGAGGGAGGAATGGAACATCCCTCTTAGCTCTTCCTACAGCCTGCTGCTTGGAGCAGTTGCTGGCATCTCTGATCTAGTGACCCCATAGCCTCCAGCTTCATCATTTCTGGCCCTCCCTCCTATTCTGGCTTCTTGTCGACTATATGCTTAGATAGTGAAGACTCCATTATTCACTCTCTGGTTTGTTCCTGGCATTTACTGACCCACTGACCACCTTTTCAGTAGCCCACATGGCACGGTAACCAGTTACATTAGTTTTTATGCTCTGAATCAGACTCTGAAGAGGATTTAATTAAATTTAACCCACTGTGTCTGCCATGCTCCCCACTGAAATATTAGTTGGTTTTAGACACTACCCAATGGTCCAGTTATTGCACAAACTCCTTCCATATCTGGGCTACTACAGAGATAAGCCTAACACCTATGGTTGTACATTTCAGGAATACAACCAAAACCCTGAGAATGGATTCTTGTCTTTGAGTTTGCTTTTTCTCTTCTATCATTCATTAAATATCACTGAAGTGCTGGCATGCTTTGAATATGGAGAAGTGGGCCCTTGGTTGATCAATACCACATGGTGGGAGTGAGTTTACCTCAGTGGGGTAGCTAAAATTTTTAAAAAGTATCTGAAAAAAATACAGACAAGGACAGAAAGCTTGGAAATGCAGACAGAACTTATTTCCCAGGCAGCAACTGCTTAAATAAATATCCATCTACATGCATATGAATAGCTTTTATTAACTTCTTTTGAGTTCTCAGTTTTTCTAGGACTGTACATAAGTTTATTTAGTTGTCTTTTTTTTTTTTTTTTTTTTTTAAAAAAAGATTTATTTATTTATTATGCATACAGTTTTACAGAAGAGGGCACCAGACCTCATCATAGATGGTTGTGAGCCACCATGTGGTTTTGCTGGGAATTGAACTCAGGTCCTCTGGAAGAACAGTCAGTGCTCTTAACCTCTGAGCCATCTCTCCAGCCCCTATTTAGTTGTCTTTTAAAGAATCATGAGTAAGTACTGTTACTTCCCCATATAGGTTTGAGCCTGAGATTTGGAAAGTCAAGATAACTTAGCCAGATTCCTAAAAGTAGTAAGTGAATCAGAACAAAAGAAATGCCCAGTGAGGAGCCCTGATAAGCTGCTTCATCATTCAGTCCCTACAAAAAATAGCAAATCGAAAACTGAAGGTTATGTTCAGGCATTCTGAGAGAGAAAAGTGGAATTATTGGGTACTACTTTTGTCTCGTAGATTTATATTACTAGACTGTCCTAAAAGGTCAGAGAATAATAAGAACATGGGTAAAATGATGTGATTTGTGTTAAAGCCACACAATCAGCATTGAGGAGGTTTGAAGCTTGAATTGTGGTACTGTCTGTAAATGCGGTCATGATAAATGAATGGGTTGTTCACATTGTCTTTCTGGATTGTCAGTAAGAGGCTTTGGTAAGGAGGTAATATCCATCTGGATAGCAAATGAATATTTATTTTTTAAAAATTTGCTTTTTTGGCTTTCTTGGGCTTATTACACTGCTGTTTACAAAAAATAAATCAGTGAAGTCTTGGCACATTGTAGGCTCTGTTTTCTAGACAGGAAAGAAGTGCTGGCAAGGTTTCCTTTAGCTCACCAACTAATGAGACAGTGTTGGCCACTTTCACAGGATTTAGATTCTGACATGAAAATTCTCCCCTTCTCCCTACTTCCTTCTCTCCTCCTCTTCCTCCCTCCTTTCATTTCATAATTAGGTATTTAGATTTAAATGTATTGCCATATGCTATAAAGCAACACAGACACACCCTAAGTGACTTGTAGAGTGTATAATTTTAGCCAGCTGAAGTTACCAACATGAAATTATAAAGATGTCAAAATATGCTCTTGTGAAAAATTTGCTCTGTAGACTTCTACCAAAATATTGAGCAGTAGTTACTGCCTATTTCACATAGACATTAGAATATAAAAATAAAAAATACTGATGTCTATGTATGTGTATGCACACACACACACACACACACACACACACACGAATGGATATGAACTTCATATGTGAACATTTAGTAATGGCCCTGTGACTCAGCCACTGCTTTCAGTCCTGGGAGGACAGAGGTAGAATGTGATAGCCCCACTCTCATGAAGCATCTAGCATAGAAGAGAAGTTTGTAACAGGTATGTATCTTAAAGAACTAGTATTTGAGCCAGGTGGAATTTCATCATGGGGGACACATAGTGTTCCCTGTAAGTCACAGAGAAGACTTAATTTTTTGTCTTTCCTATATAACATATATATATATATGTCTTTCATACATGTCTTTCCTATATATGAAAAATAATTACAAAGAAATAATTTAAGAAACACATTTAATTGCATTGCAGTTTATGAAGCTATGTTATATGCCTAAGTTCCCACTAATTAACTACTGCTAAGGTGTGAAAAAGGGGCTGCAAAGAAAGGAGAAGGTTGAGAAGGCCTTACTGTGAGAAGCACGAGTTGTTAAAGTAAGAAAATCAATGTGTGTATCAGTTTTCATAGACTTTTTATTCCCTGGTATTAGGATTTGAATACAGGATTTCACAAAACAAGTGATCGAGGTATACCCACAGCCCCAGGATGTACTTTTCTTAAAAGTAGAAGTGTGGTTGAATGGCTGAGTTGGCAAGTGGTGGATTATTTCACAATAAATAAGCAAAGACTGCAGAGAAAGTTCCAGTACTCCAGATTACTCTTCTTAGGTTTCTATGTGCTGAAATAATTGTGGCTTCTTTGAGCTTCATAGT
>PVIH01007212.1:21273-102758 GCA_004025045.1 Sigmodon hispidus | reverse complement strand
TTTTTTTTTTTTTTTTTTTTTTTTTTTTTTTTTTTTTTTTTTTTTTTTTTTTTTTTTTTTTTTTTTTTTTTTTTTTTTTTTTTTTTTTTTTTTTTTTTTTTTTTTTTTTTTTTTTTTTTTTTTTTTGCTGTTCATCTTCTTAAGAATGTCATAAAGAATTTTTGAAAAAACATGAGAGCCAAGGACTTTATCCCAGATGGGAAAATCCAGGCTGCTGAGTCAATAAAACCAAAATTGACTATGAAAAAAGCATAATACTTAAATTGCCTATAGTTGCCAGTAAAATTCACTAATTTATTCAATTGGGCATTTTTTATATGATTTTTGAAATGAATGATAGCCAAGCTTCTATTTTAATGTTTTTTTTTTCATGATGGGTCATTGCAAAGTTCTCTACTGAAGTATTTCTTCAAAGATCATTTAAATGTAACCTTTAACTACAGAAAACATTGTCTTCAGAAAAAAATGAGAGATATATTATGTTAAAGAAAGATCACTTCTATAGTCACTGCTCTATCTTTATTCCACATTATCAATATTATCTAGAAATACTATTCTTTGCTTGTTAACCAGTCCTTTATAATGTTCCATAATTTACTATGAAATGCACTGATTCTTTTTCTTATTCTCTCTACTTAGTTACCAGCAACAATCATCTCTTTTGAAGAGCCATACTGTTTGAAAGCTCAGCATTTCTTTATCTCCCCATATTTTTATTATAATTTAAGGATTTCCAATGAAATGCATTAAGGACAAAACTTGGTGCTAAGGAAGTGGGGTCATTGCTGTAAGAACATGACCATGTGGATTTTGAACATCTGAAACCAGTTGTGTGAGACAAAGTGTAGAAGAGTTTGAAAGTTTGGATTGTAAAGGCAATTGAATGCTTTGGGCAAAACTGATGAGCTATTCTTGTGGGATCATAAAAGATAAGAATGTTCACCTAGGAGGCCAGTGAAGGCTCATGTCATCAGGTTTTGGACGGTAATAAGAACTTCCTTAAGGGCAAAGATGGCTATAATTTCTGTGATATCTTACTTGGGATTATAAGATTATTAAGATTATTAATAATAATTATTATAAAGAATCTAGCTTCAATTTGTCCTGAGAATTTGCATGTTTATATTAAAGATAATGTTTTTTGGTAAGGTAAATGAAAGATGATATAGGTTGGTACTCAGGAAGCTGCTATAACCTACACTGAAGTCAGCACTATTATAGAGAAGGTACAGCAATGCATTGGGGCAACAAGGAAGTAGTTTATTTTGGGCCAGCACACAGAACCAATGGCACTAGCAGAAGAAATGAGATCAACAATGTAAATGTCATCTACACAGCACTAATTTTAAAAGCATAAAAGATGTAGGATTTCAGAAGTCCTGGAGTACAGCTGAGGATAGGCACAGTGTGGTAGGGCAGCAGTTTATGTGAAGAGGACCCGAGAGGCTATTGTATGGATCTGTGAAAGTCAAGTTTCAGCAACAATAGAGGTTCCAGAATATTGGACATCGCAGGATCATGAGACAATCACCAAGGAGAGCTGCAGGTATGGGGAAGAGCTGAATTAAGCCAAAGAAAGAAACTGATGCGCTGGAAGGGATGTGGTGTTTCAGTTTCTTCGAACACAGAAGACTATGTTGCAATCTCAGATGTCAGACTTTGGAGATATAAGACATATTTTCATGCTTGTTGAATTTTGTTTTTTGCTTTGGCGTGCTTGTTAATTTGCTGTGTTTCTTTGCTTTTATTTAGAAAAAAGAATGCCTGCTGTTTCATTATTTGGTGAAAGTAGTTAACTATTTTTTTTATTATAAAGAAAGTCATATTTTTATCCATGTATCCCCTTGTTCAGACTTTCTTCCTCCTCCCACCCTTCCCAGTCACAGCAAACTTTGGCTTTTGAAAGCCTTGGGACTTTTAAAAATTATACAGAGTTTAAAACTGTACCATATTTTTATATTAAGTCAAAAGTGGGACTTTAGGTACAAGAGGCAAAGTGTTACACTTTGGTATAACTTTGTGTGTCAAATTGATTAGGCTTTGAGTTATAATGGTGAATTTTAATTTTCAACTTGCCAGAACTTAGAATCACCTTGGAAGAGAGTCTCATCGAGGAATGATATAGATAATATTGAGTTTTGAACTGTGGAATTGTCTTCATTTACTCCTTTCTTAATGTGATAAGACCCTGAAGGTAGGTGGCATTATAGTCAAGTTTTAGGCCTTTGACTGTATCAAAGCCATCTGAGAGCTAAACATGTATGCATTTGTTTTTCTGTATTCTTGATTGTAGATTTAATGTGAATAGCTTCAAATTGCTGCATTCATGACTTTGCTGCAATTATAGACTAAAACCTTGAATTCTAAGTGAAAATAAAAACTTTCTCCCACCACCATATTTATTTTTGTCCAGGTATTTAACCATAGCAATATAAATGAAACTTTAGCACTATGAATCTACTGCCAATTGCATGTCTCTTGAGAATTCTAATGCAATCAATATTGTCACATAGATCCTGTGTCAGTGTTACTTATATAGAAAATATTTTTGAGTTTATTGATTGCTCATTCTCAATACTTCCTGCTAAGATTTTTACTTGTATACATAATCAACTTTATTCCCTAATTCTCTTCCCACAAATTTTATTGATTCATATTTGTTAATAATTTAGTATAAGTGGAAGATTTTTAAATGCTTGATTCTCAGTCCTCTATTCTTTCTAGTTTGACACATGCTAGAAATTAAATTTTATTACATTATTGAATTGCTAAATTATGAAGAGTATGCCACAATCTGTTACATTACCTTTAATTTCTTTTTCTTGTTTCTACTTACTGATTATAACAATCATATTCCAAACTCAAATTTATCCAAAGGTATCTTTAGTATATTTCTTAAATCTTAGTTAACAGGCACGTCAGTCAACTTTCAAGCACTGTTGTCTCACAAACTCATGCTGTTAGTAATCTCACTAATGAAAATAAATTTTGGTTGATTTGAGTCTATGACTTGCTTAGCTTCAAATGGGAATTTTTTTTTTTTGCCACAGTCACCCATATCCCAGGTTCAGAAACCATGATGGTAGAGGTGGCAAAAATATCATAAATAACAATAGTTGGGGAGCAAAAGATTGAATCGATATCTTCTGGCAACAATATGGTTGCTCGGTGCATTAATGAACTCATAGCAACTGTGGAACTGTAGTGTCTTTCATAAGACCTGCACAAAAATAAGCCAGTAGACATTCTCAAGGGAAGTGGGAAGGACTTGTGAGTCTCCATGCCTAATTGAAGTGAAGTGTTATAGACATCTAATGGTTCCTGGTGTAGGAGGAATAAGTTTAAGTCAATGACTTCTGAAAAGTTAACCATACTCCAGTGGATGCTCCTCTTTCACTGATTAATACATGAGCATCATAAATTAGATTTGATGATCATTAAAGAAAAAAAGGTCAAAAGTTGTGAAGAGATGAGATAATGGTGGAACAGAAAGAACTTAAGAAAGAGACAGTAGGCAATATTATCAAAATGCATATAAGTAATATCTTAATTTTAAATATTGTTTTACTTCTTTCATAATATATAAATTAATTTTATTTGCTAGACATATTCCTTATCAATATTAAGTTAAGAAAAGTAGCACTTATTTTATAAGTAGTAGTTAGAGCAATATGAGCTAAGAATTATGGAGTACCGTGTGTGCCTCTTGGTTGTCAACTCAGAGTATCATTTAATTGTTATAATGATACTTACATATTAGCATTATGGAATAAACCCTAGATTCAATGAATTAAAATAACATTTTCATGTCACCATGAGATATAACTGATAGAGCTCATGTTTTACACATTGAATTTTTTTTTCAGAAATAAAACAGTGTCCAAAGTGATGTGGATGACGAAAGATTGAGGGAAAAGGGGGATATCTGGGTAGGTGCTGAACATACCTTGACTTAGTGGAGGGATAGTTTTGGTGAAATAAATAAACAGATGTACATTTTGTATTTATGATTTTTGGAGCTGAATAAATTATCTGCTGTCAATTGCATTATAAAATACACAATTTGGTGATAAAAGATTCTTTTAGACTGACAAAAATGAATCAATTAACTGTACTTAAAGTTTCTAAATGAACATTGTGAGGTTTTGAATAGGAATGCCCTCCCAGGCTCAAAAATTTAAATGCATGTTCCTTAAGGAGTGGCACTATTTGACAGATTAGGAGGTGTGGACTTTGTGGTTTCAAATGCTCAAGCCAGGATCAGCATCGCTCTCTGACTGCTGTCTGGGGATGTGAATATAGAACTTTCAGCTGGTCTCCTGCACCATGTCCAACAGCATGTAGCAAGGCTCACTGTCATGATGACAATGTACTAAACATCTGAACTGTAAATTAGTCCCATTTAAATGTCTTCCTTTATAAAGGTTGCCATAGTCATAATGTCTTTTCACAGCCACAGAACAGTAACTAAGACAAGCATGACTTTTCTTAAGTCACATATAAATAATTTCAGATTGATTTCATAACAAACCATAGTATAACTACATATACACAACCAAAGTTTATCAATGGTTTCTTTTATATTATGCTTATGTTTGGAACTATGTTTTCTGTTTTAATGTGAATGTTTTCATATTATTCTTGTAATAGTACAATAGATAAGCTGTTTGCTTGAAAACCTTTTTTTATTCAAAGAACTCCTGTTATTTCAGTATTAATTACATTGAAAAGTTCCCCCAGGGTTAAATACATTTATGTTAGCCTCTCTGATAAAAGATATTATCAGTAATTGTGCTAAAAAGTATCTGATAACCACATACTTTGAAGTAGAAAATTTTGTGTGTGTGTGTGTGTGTGTGTGTGTGTGTGTTTCTGGTGTTCCTTTTATTTTTTGGAAAAAAAAAATCATCATGTAGCCTCTTCTGCCGTAAATTTCACATTACATCCCAAAGCAGCTCTGAGCTAGTGATATTCCTGTCTCAGCCGTCAGAGAGCTAGGATTACTGGAATGTAGCACTAATGCCCTGTTTATAAGCATACTGTTAGTTTAATTTGAACAGGTTGAGGGGCTGGGAGGAATATTTACTTATTTATCTATCAATTGGTATCTTTTTTTTTTCATTCATATATTAACCATACCTTCTTTGGTGTTAAAATAAGAATATGAAATGGTCTAAATAAAATGGTTTAAATCCCTATGTCAACTCCCTTTAGTAATGCTACATTTTGATTTAAGTCTTCAAAGTGGAGGGTCTCCAGCCTATAAACTATAGTAAAATGATGAGTTGGGGGAGGAACTACAGTGAAATGATGAGTTGGTGGAGCCTTTAGGAGTTGGGGCCAAGAAGAAGGATGCCAGATAATTGAAGAAGTGTTTTGGAACAGGATGCATGAATACTTACCACTTTCTCTTTCACTCTTTGCCCTTCAGCCCCATGGAATATGATGTGGTTCCATTCTGATTTCCCTTTTAGATGCTCTGTCTCTTCACAGGCTCCAAAGCAGGAGAGCCAAAGCTGAGTAAAAAAATCATTAAAGACATGGGACAAATGACAATACAAACTCTTCTACCTCTTAAGTTGATCAGTTCATATAACAGAAAACTCACTCATGCAGTGGCCCCAGGGACTCTTCTAGAAATACATAGTTCATTCAGCTGTCAGAATCATTCCTGCATAGTATACTAGGAAAGTCTGGTAACTTGAGTATTATTTCCAGAACCCATATAAATGTGGGCAGTTCCCATAGATGCTACCAAGTTGTCTTCTGTCCTCCATACATATGCCATGGAATGCACTCTCACATATAGATATCATGAGTGCACTCATATTCACGAACACAATATTGTGCAATATTGGAACAATATCTAAGAAAATATTTTATTGTGGGCCTTGCCTATGGATAAATAATAATCTTATGTGACATGTACATACTAATAAGAATTGAGTAAAAACCATATTGCCTAGCCATAGCCTTGATAAATAGATAATGGTGTTTTCATTCCTATTTTAAAGTCACTAAACCAAAAATCAATAAGTTGTATCAAAAGACCAGGAGAGTTTATAGCAAGTGTCTCAAATAAGTTGGTAAATAAAACCAGGAGAAACAGAAATTATAAATAATCCACTGGAAGTGAAGGATTGAGGCAACTAGATATTTGTTCAGTAGAAATTTTTGTTAGATACTCGTTATCTGTTATAGTTAGAACCTGCATGGGCTAAACCATAGACCTGACCCTAAGCATAAAAATAAAGTGGTAGGGATAAAGAGAAAAATGAGAAAGATGAAAGGGGGCAGAATTTCTGTGGTTATAGAAATGTGGATATAAAACAAGACAGATACAGTGAACACTTAACAATTTCAATTTAAATCTGCATATACTAACTTCCTTATTATGTTTCCAAGACCCTACAAGCTCAATGTGGAAGTTGTGAGGTTGTGAGTTTGGTTCAGTAGTTCTACTGGGTCATATATACAAGAATAAAGAAAACAGCAGTAGGACGATAAAGCTGAAGCATAGACCTAAATAAGAAAAGAGAGATCACGTCCTTTTAGAGGGGAAAAGACAAATTTTTGTTTACTTTGATTTTCTTTGTCAGATTACATGTAGCTCTTTTTTGTCTTTTTTTAAAGCTTGAGAAAAAATAAATTCTTTCCAAATAAGGCAAGGTATATTTTGGATTAATTCATATGAACTACATTGCAAAGAAGTTGTGAGTGAAGAAAGAAAAGAGAAAACCACATATGATCAATGACACAATTTCAGTATCTCAAAAGAAAAAAAAAAACTAAGTAAACAATCCCAGCTAATACATCTCCTGCATTGGTTCTTCCAATCACCTGTCTACTGTCAGGAACATGTAGTTAGTGAAACTGAAATTCGTCTGGTGTACAATCCTGGGCTGCCATCTTAGATCATCAGTAAATGGGACAAGCATGGGAAAATAATGTATGTTCACTTCACTATCATCTTTAGCAAACACTAACAGCAGCTTTATATGGGTTGGAGTTTGGAGCATGTCCACAGAGATGTATTTGTAACAGAGATGGGTACATTATAGCTAGTCTTTCCTCTTCTTTTGTCACTGCCCATGCTCAGAGCTTACTGTGCTCGGTAAAATGATTGTCATAATTTATTTCACACACAATTATACACAATGTCTTTCTCATAAGAAGAACATAGAAGGAGATGGAATTAAAATATTCATACTGTAGAGAGATAACTAAAGTTGGGAACTCTATATGAAACTTCACACAGACTTTGTTTTGGTACATAATTAATAGTGAAAGACAACATCAGCGAAACATTTTGAAAATAATTATATTTTAAATTAACTGCAAGGTTTCTTGCAATCACTAGGTATGTTTGTTTCTGATGTATTTCAATTTCCTTACCTAAACTTTAATGAAACTCAATAAATAAATTCATGAAAGAAAAATATCCATGAGAAGGAACATATCTTCCTTGGGCAAGATACAATCTTTCTGGAAATGAAAAGAATCACATTAGAAATTATAATGTGTCCCATTTGTTCCAGTAGTAAACATGTTTGAAATAGCCACAGAATTTCCAATTTCTACAAAAATGTTCTCTGGGCTATCATTTGCATACAATTGCAATGTATATATGATATATACAGGAAGTAAACATTTGGCTGTTGAGACTGCAGGTAAAACTAAATATATTATTATTTAAATGCTGGTCACATTATCAAGTAGATGAATGCATTATAGCTGATATATTTTACAAGTTTTAGGTTGGTAGCCTACATAGCCATAGTTAGTTATTTAACAATAGCAAAGTTGCTCTTATTTCTGTTAGTTTTCCATGAGGCTTCTCTGTCACCTCTTGGTAAAAAAACAAACAAACAAACAAACAAAAAAGAAAACTTTGGGTAGAACTTTTAAATACTTGTTCATTTTTACGATAACTGATTTCACTTTTATTTGTTTAATATATTGTGATATTTATTTAGGTCTAAGGGAAATTTAAAGTAGCTAAAACTTAAAATTTAGGTTATTTACTCTTTCTCTCTCTCTCTTTATCTTGTTTCTCTGTATGTGTGTGTGTGTGCCCACTCGTGCCTGTGTACACAGTCACATGTTCTTGTGTTAATGTGAAAAGGCGTATCATGGAGTTAGTCCTCCCTTCTACCTTGCTTAAAGCAGGCTTTTTTTTTCTTTTCTATTTTTGTAGTAAGAATGCCACACTAGATTATCTATAACCTTCCAGGCACTGTCTCTAATATCCATCTTCTGGGATCACTGGTGATATAGACAAGCTTTGCAGTGTCTGGGTTTATGTGTGTTCTGGGGATTTCATCCCAGATCATCATAATTGTGGTACAAATACTCTTTTCCCACTAAGCTGTCTCCACTGTTTCTTGGCTACATCTGATGGCAAAAAAGGAATCATAGTTCATTTTGTATATGTATATGTCTAGATCTAAAATATCAGTTATAAAATGAATTGCATGTATCTAGCATTCACATAGACAGTATATGTTGCTTTGCCAGATAAAGTAATATCCATATTAATGGAGTATAGTGGAATTGTGTTCTGTTTCATTCTATATAATTGTCCTGCCTACTGGTTTAATAAAAATGCTGACTGGCTGAAGGCAGACAGGAAGTGTGGGCAGGGCTACCAGACTAATTAAACTCTGGGAATAGGAAGAACAGAGCAGAAATGCCAGGAGACACAGAGGAAATAATTTGAAATGCTGCTGAGAAAAAGTATCAATCCACATGGCTGAAAAAGATAAAAATTATGGTTGAGTTAAGATAAAGATTTAGCAAGGTATATACCTGGGCCCTGGGTCAGTTAGCATAAAATTAATATAAGTGTGCGTGTTTCTGTAGGACTGCAGGTCTATGGGTCAGAACCTCAGGGCTAGGCCCAAACTCTAGGGCCAAAACCTATTACAACAATGGAGGTGGCTCTATGCTTTCCTTACCCACCAGTGCTCTCTAATAATGTGCTATCAATTTTGACTAGGTCTGGAAGTTCTCAATTGTTTTTGTTGTTTTGTCTAGAGTATCTATATTTTGCATCGATACCACCTCAATTTGTCCTCTATTTATATTTGCTTCTTCTCCTTAACCTCTGTCTTCTTAGACCAAATTTTACCTTGTCTTTACTCTTTGAATATCACAAAAGCCACCAGGGAGGGTGAGAGGGACAGTATCATTTATTTGCATTTGCTTCCCTAGTCTTAAAACATAACAAGAATTCCCTTTCATTTATTCTAAATTCTACTACAACTGATGTCTAAATTATTTACTATCTCAGAAGTACACCATACTGTCAGTTATTTTACATTTCTATCTAAATGCTCTCCCATTCTTTTTATTACAATTCCTCTTACAGCTTATTCTGGAAAAAATGCCATCTTCACTCATCGACTCTATTTTTCTCATTATTGCTTAATTTTCTCTTCTCTATCTCAACTATTGAAGCTACTTTTGTTAGGATCCAGAGCCACTTTTGTGCTGTTGAGTTCAACAATGCTCATTGCATTTGACATCTCTGGTATGTTCTCCTTTGCTCACTTTCTGAGATTTTATGCAATCAATCACCCTAGATTCTTTTTGCCTCACTATTTTATAATCTGTTTCTCAAATTCTTCTTAAAGATCTTTAAATTTTGGGAAATTTCAGCATTATCCACACTTACACCTCTACTTCTAGGTATGAACTTAAAACATTCTATGGTCATATTTAATCTATAGTATTATCCTTTGATGATACCTTCATTGATTTAAAATATAATAATATAGTTAAGGGCACTAGAACAAATATATTTTTATTGGTTTACTATCATGTCACCCTCATTTTCTTTAAAATAGTAATCATTGCTATCTTTTTTTTCCCAGATAAAAATAAAACTTTACAGAAAAATAGCAGATAAATTTAAGTCATAAAACAGTGGTTCTCAATCTTCCTAATGCTGTAAGCCTTTAATAAAGTTCCTCCTGTTGTGCTGTCATTTTTTTAACTGTCACTGCCTTTTTATCCATGGCTGTCTGTTCTAATCATTAACTGTAACTCTGCTACTATAAGCAGCTGCTTCCCCACAAGGGCCTTAACCAGAGTGAATTCTGTTTCCTCAACCACCACCTCTTTCAAAGCTATTAAGGGAACTTACCTAAATTTCTGTCTCTCTAAAGAACTCAGGACTCAGTCGTTGAGGTGTAATTCTGCTCTTTAAAGAGGCTGGATCGCAAAATGCTTACCTCCTCTCTTTGCTTTCCATCTCCCTGGAAAAGCCCTGCTGCTTTGCTACTCCTTGATCCCCTATACCTGGCTCTTCCCTACCACTTCCTCTCAGCTAGTTGCTGAATCAGCCTCCTGACCACAGGTGAATTTGATTTATTCAAACAAATATAACATATCTCTGCATAATTAAACAAATATTCCAAAGCATAAACAAAAGTAACACACCTTAAGATAATATTTTACAACAGCATTGACCCTGAGTCACAGTTATTTTTATTGCTACATCATAACTGTAATTTTGCTACTGTTATGAATTGGAATGTAAATACTTGATATGCAGGATATCTGATATGCTACCTCTGTGAATGAGAAGGTCAACTCAGAGCATAGGGTTTTTGAGCACAGAGCACAGGTTGGTAATACTACATTAAATGGATTAACCCCTGTGGATAGTATTATGTCTTCCTTTCAGCTGCTCTGCATTTATGGGTCCCAAAGAAATGGATTACCAGGTGTATTTTTAAAGTCTTTTATTCTGACAAATTTCTAGAAATGTTAATCATTATTCCCACATACACAAATAAAAATTTCAAGTCAGAAACAAATAAGCACAGTTTAACTTTGGATAAAGTGAGGTTGTGCTTTACTTTGGTATTGAACAGTATGACAATATATTTTAAATTTCAAATGTATGTATATAATAAAAGCTGATTGTCCAAAAGGCAGACAGGAAGTATTGGCGGGGCTACCAGGGGAAGAAAACTCTGAGTATGGAAGAACAGAGACAGATACCAGATACAGAGCTGCCGGAGAGACAACACAGATGCCATTAAATGGAGAGGAAATGTTGCTCTGAGAAAGGTACCAAGCTGCATGGCTGAACAAGATGGGTTGAGATGAGATGAAGGAATTAGCAAATTATAAGCCTGGGCCCTAGGTTAGTCAGCATAAAATAAAAATAATATAAGCCTGTGTATGATTATTTGAGGCTAAGTGGGGCTGAGAGTGGATCTGAACCTTTGGTCCAGGCCCAGAAGGTCCAGGACAGAACCTTTTACAATAGAGAACTGCCTAACATGGGTGCTAGGAACTGAACACGAGTCCTTGCAGGAACAGTGTGTTTTTTTAACTGCTAAGGTACCTCTATAGCCCTAGAAAGTAACTTTTTAGTCAAGTTTTTCATTTAGTTAAATAGGTTTTTAGATTGGAATTTAATGGACATTTCAAAGCATTCTATTGCTCTTACATGTTTCCAATGACATAAACAGAAAGCTACCAGGGAAAACTTTATTTAGACCACAGTTCCTAGGATAATAGTTTTGACAAACCTCCATGAAAAGGAACTAATAGCAGATAAAGCACCCATCCTACTTGGAAGAATGATAATAAAAGATAAACTGTGAAACAAATAGATTATCTACAAATAGGTAAGTCAAAGGTCTTGCACATGCTGAAAATTCCAATCTTGCTGCATTTCCAGCACATGGCACACAACAGATGTTTTACAAGAGTGTGTTCTTTTCTTTACTCCTACTTTGAGGTGTGGCTTTAGTCACTTTTGTGGGACAGATATGTGGGTTCATCTATAGTCTCACTCTTTTCCTCTTCCTACCTACCACCTAGCATCTCCCAGAACTGCCTCTCTTCTTCATTGTGCCATTTTTTATACTGAAGTGAACCTTTAGATATTCTTATCTATACTAACATTATTTTGTTGAGCACATACAATACTCCTAAATAGTCTCACAATCACCAAATCTGTGCTAAAATTTCCTTAGAATACACTAGTCATTATTGTGTTTAAAATGTTTGTTTAGCAAGGAGTTGATACATGATGATCAAAGTAAAATGAATGACGTGAGTTAGGCTAAAAGTCTCCTCTAATATTCTGAAAGGTGCTGACTAAAGTTTGAAAACAAATTATGACTCTGTTACCAAAAGTGCAATTATTAAGAACTGAATAAAACTTAAGGCCTAATAGAAAATTATATCATAATCCTATAAGATCAAGACAAATAAAAGTCTTTATATCAAAACATTCACTACTATTTGCATAATAGTTTCAGAATAAATAGATTTAATGATATTTTAATATTTTTTAACTTAACCGGCAGCTATATTGCTTTCTTTAAAGCTATTGCTTTTATTAATTAATTCTTGCTTGTTATGTTATTCTTGTTCTATAATTTTTCTTTGATTTATAAAATGTGAAATATTTTTATTTTAATTTAACACTTTATATGTGATCAGAGTATTCTAATTCTGCTCTTGTGAAAACCACGCCCTATGGCACTTTAGTAATCTCTTGACCTTGATGGGTCTTCAAATAAAAGACATATTTCTAAAGATTCAAAATTAGCACCAAAAAATGAGAGAAAGTGTGATGCTTGCTAATAAGTATTCATTTTCACATCATAGAAGATGACAGCAAAATGTATCAACTTTGACTGAGAATAAATTCTATATGTCAATGTATTTCACAAAATGATGACTGAAATTTTTGTTATTTTTATATTTTTGTCAGTTTCATAGATTATATTTATCCCAAAATCTCTTATTTTCCCGTTCCTACTGACCTTCTGTTCTATTATATCTCTGTCTGATTTCATGTCTTGTGTGTATGTGGGGAGTTGCTTGTTGTGGGTGTTAGAAAATAGATTTTGAATTTCAAGTTTTACAAAGTACTGTATTTCTATTCCCTCACTCTCCAAAGACCTTTCATGGAATTAGAAAAACATATTGTCTTCTGGTGTGCCCAGATTCTTTGTAACATTGGGAAGATTTTTTATAGTTGTAATGGAGGAACATGCCTACACACACATACGCACGCACGCACGCACGCACACACACACACACACACAAGCACAAGCACACACTTATCAGACACATGTATTTGTGTAAGAAATGGTTTCTTTTTATGGAACAAAATGTAATAAAAATATTCACATGTAAAAATAGATGGCAGGATCCAGTTCATAATGGCTAAAATGATGTTTTTCATGAACCATGTACATTGACATATTATTTTTACTTGAAACATTCATAGTGGAGGTACAATGCTACACATTAAGGCTTTTATAAAGTTGCATGTGCAGGAGAGAATGAAGATTATAAGCTATTATTAGTTAAACTAATATACAATCCATACAAGAGCAGTTTAGTATATTACTTTGATTTGTTCCAGTAAAATGGGAGTGATACCTAAAATTGGTTACAAGAATGAGGTCAGTCCATAAAATTTTAATATCAAATAACATTACAGAGTAAGAAGCTATAGTTAAATAAAATGAGCATTGAGTTTGATCACAAAAGTCCTTAAGATTATGTATTAACATGAAATCAATCTTTAAAAAGTATTTCTCTGTAATTCCAATGCATATTTACAAAAAAACCATATCCTGCTAGTTTTTTAAATTAGGTTAATCAAGAGGTTTATGTTTTAGATATATAATAATATCATTAACTAAGATGTAGTCTGCTGAAAGTAATTTTCCACCTCTCATGGGCTCTTCTTTAGTTCCTAGTCATCTGTTTCTCTCACTCCCTACAGAACACACAGAGAAAATCTAGTATCTAAGATATACATAGCTGAGCCTTGGTTACTTCACTTATAACATTTTTTCAGTTTAATTAATTTTCCTTCTAATCATATAATTTTATTTTACCATTTGAATAAAAGTATATATACCACTGTATACTTACCTTTTCAACTATTAATGGGCATGTTGACTGGTTCTACTTTTGTATTTTTATGAATAGAGCAGCAATAAGCATGTATAACAAAATTCTTTGTAGTTGTACATGGAATCCAAGGGATTATATGGCTGATTTAAATTGACCATTTCTATTTATACATTAATCAAGATGTTATGTTACATTGGCTTAAAAGTACATTGATATCTATGAATGTTTATTTAATCTTTAACTCACTAGAACAAGTTCCTGAGTGATAAAAATAAATGAGTCAGTTAAATTTTAAAATGTCATAGATATTAACTCAGTAATCTGAATGAACATTGATAACTTGACCTAAAAATAGAGTTATGAAATTTTGACTAAGCCCTGGCAAAAGGCATGGAGTTATTTAAAATTTAAACAAAAATCATATTCCATTACAGCCTTTAGAAATAGATCCTGGAGAAACCACTGGTCTTAACTCTCTCTCTTATATTGATGAGTACATTTTTTCAACATTAGTAAGGTCTTGAGAGGTGACATTGTGACTCCCACTAATTTCTACCCCAATCCTAGTCTAGGATGGAAGACTTCTGCTGGCCAGTAGCCCCTATTAATGCCTCAGACACAGACTTTGCCAGCCACATTGAATCAAAAGCTCCTAATTGATCAAGAGCTCCTATAGGATCAAGAAAAGAATTCTGAGACAAAGAAAAAGTCAAGTTCTATTGAATCAAGAATTGCTTCCCGAAACACAGGAAAAAAAACAAGGCCAAGTAGATGAAAATCTCAGATTGGACTAAGAGAGGCTTTCTGAGACACAGAAATATCCAAAGCAGATTGGACCTAGATAAACTACCTGAGATACACACACATAATGGACTAATCCAAGGAAGCAATGGTCAAATGTCAAAGAAATAATACATATAACAACATAAAGAACAATATGGTACCACAACAGCAAGACCTGAGTAGTCCAATGTAGAAGAAGCAGGAGAAAATTGTCTTAAATTGTAGAAGCCTTAAAAAGGAAAATAAAAAAAAATTCCCATAAAGAAATAAAGGAAAAGACAAATAAAAAAGGAAGAAATCAATATAATCCTTAAAGAAAATAAAAACCCAAAGAATACAAGAAAAAGCAATAAAAAAGGTAAAAGAAAGAGTTTAAAACTAAAATTGAAATAGAAGCAAGAAAAAAAAAGACACAAACAAGGAGTGCTAGAAATCAAAAGTCTGAGCAAATGAACAAGAACTACAGATACAAGCATAACCAAAAGAATGCAAGAGATGAAAGAGAAAAATCTCTGGGGTGGAAGATTTGATAGCATAAAAACATCAGTCAACAAAAATGCTAAAGTCAAAAAATTCATAATAAAACATTTTCAGGAAATCTGGGACAGCATAAAAAGACCAAATCTTCGAATAATAGAAATAGAAAAAGAATACCAGCTCAAAGGCATAGAAAATAAATTCAGCAATATCAAAAAAAAAAACCCTTCACAATCTAAAGAAAGAAAATGCCTGTAAAGAAACAAGAATCTTAAAGACCACAGAGTAGACCAGATGCCCCCAAAAGTCTACTTTCCACAAGCCACTAAATCCACAGAATAAAGAAAAGAAATTAAGAGCTGCAAAGGAAAAAGGCAAAGTTATTTATAAAGCCAGACCTATTGATATTGCTTTATGACCACTTATGTGGTCAATTTTGGAGAAAGTTTCATGAGGAGCTGAGAAATATGTATATTCCTTTGCCTTTGGGTGGAAGCTTCTGTAGATATCTATTAAATCCATTTGCATCATAACTTCTTTTAGACTCCTTATTTCTCTGTTGAAACTCTCTCTGGTTGATCTATCCAGGGTTGAAAGTGGGGTATTGAAGTCTTCCACTATTAGGGTATGAGAATTGATGAGGGATTTGAGCTTTAGCAGTGTTTCTTTTACATAAGTAGGTGCCCTTATATTAGGGGCATAAATATTTAAGATTGAAATCTCCTCTTGACCAATTTTTCCTGTGATGAATAAGTAGTGACCATCTTGGTTCCTTTTAATTGCTTTTAGCTTAAAGTCTACTTTGTTAGATATTAGGATTGCAACCCCCGCTTGTTTCTTAGGACCATTTGACTGGTCAATCTTTTCCCAACCCTTTATTCTAAGCCTGTGTCTGTCTTTGTGGTTGAGGTGTGTTTCTTGTAGGCAACAGAAGGATGGCTTCTGTTGTTGTATCCATCTTGTTAGTGTGTGACATTTTATAGGCGAGTTGAGTCCATTGATATTAAGGGAAATTAGTGACCATTGATTCATATTTCCTGCCATTTTTGGTGGTAACTTGTTTGTATTTCCTTTCTCTGGGGTATTCTTGTATGGAATTATTGATTGTTTGTGATTTTGTGGGTGTATCTGTGTTCCTTAGGTTGGAGTTTTCCCTCTAATATTCTCTGTAGTGCTGGATTGGTAGATAGATATTCTTTCAGTCTGACTTTGTCCTGAAATACCTTGTTTACTCCATCTATGGTGATTGATAATTTTGCAGGGTATAGTATTCTAGTTTGGAATCCATGCTGTTTTAGCGTCTGTATAACTTCTGACCAAGCCCTTCGAGCTTTCATCGTTTCCATTGAATAGTCAGGCGTTATTCTGATGGGTCTGCCTTTACATGTGAGTTGGCGCTTTTCTTTTGTAGCTCTTAAAATTTTTTCTTTGTTCTGTGTGTTTTGTGGCTTGATTATAATGTGGCGTGCTGACATTTTTTGGGGGTCATATCTATTTGGTGTTCTGTAAGCTTCTTGTATCTTTATAGGCATTTCCTATTTCAGGTTAGGAAAGCTTTCTTCTATGATTTTATTGAATGTATTATCTGTGCCTTTGAGCTGGTATTCTTATCCTTCTTCTATTCCTATTATTCTCAAATTAGGTCTTTTCATGGTGTCCCAGATTTCCTGCACATTTTGAGTTATGGCTAGCTGCCATCTTCCGTTCCTGCATGTATGTGCCTTATCTCAGCTGGTCTGCCCGAGACCCCCGCGTGGCCCCATTTCTGCTCCAACAAGATGAAAGAAGATATCATGAACCAGGAAAAACTGGCCAAACTTCGGGCACAAGTGCACATTGGTGGAAAAGGAACTGCTCAAAGAAAGAAGAAGGTGGTTCACAGAACAGCCATAGAAAGAAGTTGGGGGTGAACAATATCTCAGGTATTGAAGAGGTGAACATGTTTACAAACCAAGGAACAGTGATCCATTTTAACAACCCTAAAGTTCAGGCATCTCTGGCAGCTAACACCTTCACCATTACAGGCCACGCTGAGACAAAGCAGTTGACAGAAATGCTTCCCAGCATCCTAAACCAGCTTGGGGCAGACAGTCTGACTAGTTTAAGAAGACTGGCTGAAGCTCTGCCCAAACAATCTGTGGATGGGAAGGCACCACTTACTACTGGAGAGGATGATGATGATGAAGTCCCAGATCTGGTGGAAAATTTTGATGAGGCTTCTAAGAAAGAGGCAAACTGAGCCAAGGTGACGTCTGAAGAAGATGACACCTGCAGAAGTTACAGGAGCTGCTATTTTATATCATGACTGCTTTTTAAAATTCTTTTGTTTATGGATCTGATAAAATCTAGATCACTAATATTTTTAAGCCTGAGCCCCTTGGACACTGCAGCTCTTTTCAGTTTTTGCTTAAACACAATTCATTCTTTGAAACAAATTAAGCTGAAGATGACAGGGAATAAAGTTTGGAAAGGGTTAATAAAAATTCTTTGCATAGTAATAAATAAATAAATAAATAAATAAATAAATAAATAAAGCCAGACCTATCAGAATAAGACCTGACTTTTCAATGGGAACAGTGAAAGCCAGAAGGTGCTGGTCAGATATTATACAGACACTAAGAGATCACAGACCACAGACTGCTATACCAAGCAAAACTCACAATCATCACAGATAGATTAAACAAGATATTCCATGACAAAACCAGACTTAAAAAATCTATCTAAAAATGCAGCCCTACAGAGAACACTAGAAGAAAACCCCTGACTTAAGAAAGCTAGATATGCCCAGGAAACTATAAGCAATAGATAACCCCACAGGAGAAAAACCCCAAGGAAGTGACACTACTACCAAAAACCAGGGATTTATAATCACTGGTCATCAATATCCCTTAATATTAATGTATTCAACTGAACTATAAAAAGATACAGGCTAACAAAATGTATACAAAAGCAAGATCCATCTTCTCCTGCATATAAAAAACACACCTTACCTTCAAAGACAGACAATACCTCAGAGGAAATGGTTGAGAAATGTAGGGCACGGTTTGCCTTTGCACAACTTGCCAGAACATTCTATTGCCGCTTATGCTAATTAGGCATGGAGTAGTGACCAATCCGATGTGCTTATGCTAATTAGGCATTGAGAAAGGACCTATCCGATGCGATCCTCAAATATGTTAATGAGCCATTATTTTGGGCCAATCACCAGCCACATGCTAATGAGTATTACTTTGAACCAATCACCAGCCATATGTTAATGAAGCATTGTGATGGGCACCAATCACGCGCCAGGCTTGATTAGATGAGCAGATCTAACCTGTTGATAGTTTGGGGTTGTTTAGGATATAAAGGGTTTTGAATAGGCAGTGATATGGGTGTAAGTTTCTCTCACCCGATTGCCACAGCATTGAAAGAGCAGTTGAAGAAGTAATGGTGTGAGCGTTAAATTAAGGTAGGAATTAAAGGTTATATAAGGATGAGGTTTTTAACCTCATGTCCAATTTTTTTGGCTCTTAAGGAGCTGCTTCATTAAGGTTTTTTTTTCTGAGTCCACTCTGCTTGCTAGCAGTTGGAGAGATAGATGGGTTAAAAGCAGCCAAGAGGGGCGGAGTCAGCAATTACAATTTGTTTCCCCTACTGCACCTATTGCCCCCTCTGTATTGCCAGCCTGGTGAGGGTATCTGATCTAAGCCACCGGACAACACAAGAGTGTGGAAGAGAGTCCAACGTGAGCTGTGTCCTAGCCTGTTGCTGGCTTTTCCAGTTTTTCAAGATAACCAGGGGCAAAGGTATCATGAGCTTTTAGGTTTTAAGACAATGAAATCTCTGGCAGAGTCTGTCCGCACTTATGGCACTGCTGTGTCTTTTACAGTAGCACAGGTTGAGGCATTGAGTAGATCTGCCATGACGCCTAGTAACTGGAGTAGCTTAGCAAAACCTTGTCTCAATCCTGGGCAATATTTAGACTGGAAGTCAATTGTGACTGATCTGGCACATAGTCAGGCCTGGGAGAATGCTGCCAATGGGCAGCCAGCATGGAGTGCAGATATGCTGTTAGGGCAAGGACAATGGATAAATAATCAGACAGCATATCCTATGGAAGTTTATAATCAAATAAACACCATCAATATGAAGGCTTGGCGAGCCCTCCCCAATAATGGGGAGGTCTCAGGGAACCTAATTGAATTTTTAGGAGTTATTATTCAGAATGCCCATGTTAGACCACAAAAGGTAGAAATTAGGACCAATTGCTTAAGGACTTTCAATGATTTTCAAAAATTGCTTGGGGATATAAATTGGATTCGGCCATATTTGAAATTAACTCACTTTGAGCTTAAACCCTTATTTGATATTTTAGAAGGAAATCCAGATCTTAATTCCCCCTGTCAGCTAACCCCAGAGGCTCAGATAGCACTTCAAAAGATAGAGCAAGCAAATACTAGGGCACAGTTGGTGCGCTGTGATGAATCCAAGCCCATTTGGATGTGTATCCTCCCCACTTTAGGCTTTCCAACTGGTGTTCTTTGGCAAGAAGGGCCTCTACTGTGGATTCATACTAAATCTACAGGGATGAGAACCTTGTCTCACTATCCATCTATGATGGCTGAGGTTGCATTATTAGGCATTAAACAATCTATTACATCTTTTGCCAAAACACCTGATCGACTTATAGTCCCTTATACTAAAGAACAAGTGGAGATATTGGCTGCCACTACCTCAAAATGGGCTATATTGGTTTGTGTCTTTTCTGGTACAATTGATAATCATTTGCCTAAGAGTGAACTTTTAAGATTCATAGTTCAGCAGCCTGTGGTGTTTCCTCGGATCACGAGGAAGCAACCGTTGAACAATGCCTTAACCATCTACACAGATGGGTCTAAAACTGGGAAAGGAGCCTACATGGTGCAAGGAGGCTCACCTGTAACGGTTGAGTGCTGTCCAAATGCTCCCCAAATAGTAGAATGCCAAGTAGTTTTAGAGGTTTTTAAATGTTTTCCTGAGTCTTTTAATTTGGTATCTGATTCATCATATGTGGTGAATGCTGTTAAAAATTTAGAAATTGTTTCCTATATTAAATCCTCTAGTATGGTAGCCTCACTTTTAGCAGGAATAAGAGGTGAGATTTTACATTGATCCAATCCCTTTTATATTACCCATATCCAAGCTCATTCTTTGTTGCCTGGTCCTATGGCAAAAGCCAATGAATAAGTTGATCTGGCAACACGCGCTTTTGTGGCATTGGACTCTGAAACACAAGCGCGAGAGTTTCATAGCTTATACCATGTTTCATCTGCAGTTTTAAGAACTAAATTTAAAATTTCTAGGGAGATAGCTTGGAATATTGTGAAAAGCTGTTCTGCTTGTGTGCAATTCTTGCTTGCTCAGAAAATAGGGGTTAATCCCAGAGGCATTTTTCCACTTGAAATTTGGCAGATGGATGTTACCCATGTTCCATCCTTTGGAAAGCTTCAGTATGTGCATGTTTCCATTGATACATGTTCTGGAGTAATGCACGCAACAACTCTTTCTGGAGAAAGGGTTCACAATGTCATTACCCACTGCCTTGAAGCTTGGGCCACTTGGGGCAAGCCCGATACACTGAAAACCGATAATGGGCCAGTCTATACATCTAAGAGTTTTGCTTCATTTTGTCACAAAATGCAAGTGAAACATATCACAGGCCTGCCCTATAATCCACAAGGGCAAGGGATAATAGAGCGAGCGCATCGTACACTCAAGGACTTCTTGCAAAAGCAAAAAGGGGGAATAGCAGAGAACTGCACCCCCAAACAAAGGCTCTCTCTTGCCTTATTCACTATAAATTTTCTAAATTTAAATGATAAAAATGAAACCGTCACCGAACGTCATATGACGTCAGAAACCAACAATCAAGGCAAAGTTATGTGGAAGGATGTACTTTCTAATCAATGGTGAGGCCCTCATCGCGTTATTGCTCGATCCAGGGGATCTTTATGTGTTTCTCCACAGAATCAGGAGCCAGTCTGGGTGCCATCAAGATTGACGAGACATGTTGAGGATGACTCTAAGGATGATGCTGATATGGACACTCCTGACCGTCTTCCCCCTGATTCAGGCGGAAAGTGGGAATTGGTCTATGGAAGCCGAGAAGATGATCCTCAAGCAAAAGTTCCTGATCCCACGCTTGAATGCTAGAAGATTGGAGCCTGTGACACTTGGAGATTTTACTTCTTGGCTCACTTCTGCCTTTTCCTTTTTCAAGGAGTGGGTGGGAGTAGGAATTTTTGCAGCCTGCTGTTTATTTGGGATTGTTTTTTGCCTCTGGCTGATTTGCCGTATTCGCATCAGAGCACGTCGAGAAAAGGTACTACTCACTCAGGCACTTTTGGCTGTTGATGCAGGGCATTCTCCCGCAGGCTGGCTCTCAGCCCTTAAGAACCTACAATGATTGCCCTTGCACAGAGAGGCTGTAGCTGCCATTGCACCTCTATAGGGAATCATTCTCCTCTGAGACGGCCTTTGCACCCTGCCGCCTTTATTGGCCTTGCACGCAGGAAGGCGTCTCGAGGATCCTGGCAGCAGTAAACAGCCTTTGAGCAGTGGGCACATCATGAGGTGAACACCTGTATGGGCTATATCCTGTTTGTGCCATTAGAAAACAAAAAAGGGGGAGATGTAGGGCACGGTTTGACTTTGCACAACTTGTCAGAACATTCTATTGCCGCTTATGCTAATTAGGCATCGAGTAGTGACCAATCCAATGTGCTTATGCTAATTAGGCATCGAGAAAGGACCTATCCGATGCGATCCTCAAATATGTTAATGAACCGTTATTTTAGACCAATTACCAGCCACATGCTAATGAGTATTACTTTGAACCAATCACCAGCCATATGTTAATGAGGCATTGTGATGGGCAACAATCACACGCCAGGCTTCCCTATATAAGCAGGCTGAATCTCAGGCTCTGGGTCTTCTTTCCACCATTTCACAACTGAGCTGTACTCCAATAAAGTGTGATCCGTGAAGAATCGTGCGTGTGGTGACTCGTCATTCTGCAGGCCAGAAGTGGCTCGCCACAGAGAAAAAAATACAAAACAAAAAACTTCCAATTAAATGGACTTAAGGAACAAGCTGGTATAGCTATTCTAACATCTAACAAGTTAGACTTCAAACTTAAATCAGTCAAATGAGATCAGGAAGAACATTGCATATTCTTCTCAAGAAAAATACATCAAGATGAAGACTCAATCCTGAACATTTATACCCCCAATACAAGGGCACCCATTTATGTAAAAGAAACATTACCGAAGCTTAAATCTTATATTAAACCCCACACACTAATAGAGGGAGACTTCAACACCCAACTCTGACTAATGCATAGGTCTACAAGACAAAACTTAAAAGAGAAATAAGGGATCTAAGAGATGTTATGATGCAAAGTGGACTTTAACATTTTTGTCATTTCACACAAACACCCAAGAATATACCTGTGGATATATATTACATATTTAATAAATCCTGAAGATTGGGGAGAGAGTATACAGTCAAATCCTAGGTAGACAGCTCAGGAAATTCTTAAACCTTGAATGCAAAGATAAACAGCTGAGTTCATCACAGACACCTTTAATCCCAGCACAGGAAGACTTTGGGAGTGACAACACCCTTAATCCCACATCTCCCAGACAGAACTTCTTGTGTTTCTTTGAGTTCAAGCCTACACACCTTTAATCCTAACCTGAATGGGATAGGGTACCTAAGGGCTTGTAGAAACCCAGAGAGAACAGAAGCGACTGGCAGAGGCTGAAGAAGTTGCAAGACAGCTGGTTGAGAATTCACTGTAGTTCTTCCTCTCTCTGATATTTCAGTCTTCCTCTGATATTTGGCTCTGAGTTTCATTTGTCATACTACATATACCTTTTTCTCAGTACCCCAAGTAACCCTCTTTAAAATAGACCACATACTTTGGTCACAAAGCTGTGGTGGGTTCAGGTGCTTTTGAGCAAAACCTAGCCATGGCTTTGAGGTTTTAAGGACCTTTATAAGAGGCATGGCCAGCCTTTTTTGAAGATCAGTTGTACAGTGCCTGCCCTTCTTGCTTGTTCTTGGAGGGAGGATTCCTACTGCCACTGTATTGGACATTTCAACCCTTCAGGAATTGCACTAAGGTTCAGTCTTATATCAGTCAGTGTTTCATATAAACCCCTTAATGAATATTAATCTCTTTATATAATTAATTGCCAATAAATAATCTTAACAATATCTGGTGTCCCAACATAAATTTTCCAGACCTTTGGGTTTGGCCAGGCTAGAAACTTGTATCTGGCATGTTCCCGTGGTTTCAGCTCTGGGCTACTGAAAGCCTTGCCCCTGGACACACCAGAGGTGAAGGGCCGTTCCTGTGATCCCAAGCAGCTTTGGTCTCCGAGCTTATCTGTTCCAATATAGATTAGAATTCAGTCTTCATTTGCTTTTAAGAGGGGACATTTTCTGTCTGATAGAGCAGGGTTGGCCCACATTTCCATTCTGTGCTTCCATCCTTGTGCTTCCCACAACTTTACTAAGAATTTCCTGTGGCTGAGCCACAAAATCTGTCTGTCAGCAAAGGCAGGTAACTGATATCAGCTTGTCTTTCAATGTGCATTTGTAGTAACCTGTTTGGCCTTTTTGAGAAATTGCCTTTGATAAGGTTATCTTCATAGAGGGCCAAACCTGAGAGCTTGAGTCAGCCAGTGCTTCTGAACTAATTAGACCAATGCCTGCAACATCTGCTGGCCAAACATCACTATTATATCCAGCCTGAGATAAACAAATTTTTATATATAATAGATAATTTCAATATTTTTTTTTTTAAAAATGGCATAAAATACAACTTCCCAAGAATTTAGAAATTTTTTTTTACTGCCATAATAAAGAACTTCTTGTGTAATTATATTTTGGAGAGCTTTACACTTACAGTTCTGTTACCACTCAGTTTGTTTCTACATTTTATATCTCAAAAAAAGGTCTGATATTTATACTAAACATGAGATGTTAATTGGCCTTATGGAAGACTTGAAATCCAAGAATTAAAAAAATGTTCTCTAAAACACATGATATAGAATCTACCAATGATTCTAATATTGAACTAATATTGGGGCAGTGGGACCATGGGACTGCCTACAGCCTGCCCAGGGAGGGGATGGGGATTTGTGGAGAAGAAAGAATGATCTGATTTGGTGGGAGGGGGAAGGGACCTTGAATAAGGATATGCAAGGTTAGAAAGTGTGACTTCTTTGTTAATAATAATAATAATAATAATAATAATAATAAAGAAAAAAAGAATCTACCAATGGTAAATTGTCATGCAAAGTTAATTTTTTGAAAATTGGTTATGATAATTTTTCAGATAGATTTCCTTTGACAGAAATATTAGGTTCTTACAAGAGAAGTGTAGATCTATAGAATACCATGTTAATTATGACAATAAGAAACTTATTAAATCTATGGAATCATTAGAAAGATTGGCTATTCGAGAGATTCAGACCCTAGAGAAATTAGTGGCTTCTAAGTTTAAACAATGTAAGGACAATGTTGCTATAATTGAGAAAGATATGATCAACCCAGAACAACTATCACTAAAATCACATGAAGACATGGATGATTTCCCTAAAGTTATGACAATGAAGGACATTTCTTTATTACCTCCTATGATCTATCTAGTTACCATTCAAAACAACATAGATATGATGTACTTTTCAGGATTTGTAGAATATAATTGGGAGCCGACAAATATGAGTAATATAAAAGACATCAAAGAAGCTATATTACTCCATGGGATCCACTACACATATATAAATCAAATATTAAATTCATGGTCAACAAAATATTAAATAATGTCTGTTGTAATGGGTTTCTGGCCTGGACTTTCCAGGCCTGGAACAGAGCTTTGACCAGCAATCTGGCAGTCTGACAGTCCCACAGAAACATGGAGATGCTTTCATTAATTTTATGCTGATCAGCCTAGGGCCTAGGCATACAGCTTGCTAACTCTTTACCCTTAAACTAACCCATTATTTTCATCCTGTTAGACCATGTGACTCAGTACCTTTACTCAGAGCACCATTTCAGCTTCTTTCCTCTTTCTTGTCTCCGAATCTCTGTGGCTTCTGTCCTGCTTTGAGATGTTCTCAGATGTTTTACTTAGTCTAGTAGCCCCACCCAAACTTCCTGTTTGCCTTTGGCCAATCAGCTTTTAATTAAAACCATAGGTGGGATAATTATTTACTATGTACCATAATCTCACTACAAATGCCTAATGATTGGAAGTAGTTAACAGAAGTTGTATTGGACTATAGCCAACATTTACAATGGAAAAATTAGCTGAGGGAGGAGGCTGGGGCCATTGAACAACAAGGAAAGATTAGAGTTTTTAACATCTCTCAAGATCAAATCCTTGGTAAAGAATCATTTGCTGATGTGAAGGTTCAGATAACTTTTTTTTTTTTAATTATGAACAAAGAAGTCACACATTCTATCCTGTATAATCTTATTCAAGGTCCTTTCCCCTCCCAAAACATCAGGTTATTCTCTCTTCTCCACAACTCCCCATCCCCTCCCCTCCTCACGCAGGCGGCAGGTGCTCCCAAGGTCCCACTATCCCAATATTGCTTAGTTCAGTCTCCACTCCTGGCAAACCCAGTTTTCTCCCTCCAACCTCAAGACTGAGTCAGGTGTTCCTCTAGGGGGAGTGGGATCCAAGGAATCAGTCTAAGATGTTTCTGATCCCAAGCTCTTCAGTGGTTGTGGTTTGCATCTTGGGCATGCTTTGCTTTTTTCTTGTTTGTTTGTTTAGAGTCCACTAATGAGTGAGTTCATCCCCTGCTTATCTTTCTGGGTTTGTGATACCTCACTCAGGAGGATATTCTCCAAATCCATCCATTTGCCTGCAAATTTTAGGATATCATTTTTCCTTACTGCTGAGTAGTACTCCATTGTGTAAATGTACCAGTTTGTTAATCCATTCTTCAGTTGAGGGACATCTAGGTTGTTTCCAGGTTCTTGCAATTACAAATAACCCTGCTATGAGCATAGTTGAGCTAATGCCTTTGGAGTGTGACTGTGCCTCTTTAGGGTATACACCCAGAAGTGGTATTGCTGGGTCCTTGGGGAGATTGATTCTCAATTTTCTGAGAAACTGCCATACTGCGTTCCAAAGTGGCTGAACAAGCTTACACTCCCACCAACAATGGAGGAGTGTTCTCCTTGCTCGACATCCTCTCCAGCATAGGCTGTCATCTGTGTCTTTTATCTTAGCCAATCTAACAGGTGTCAGGGGGTATCTCAAAGTTGTTTTGATTTGCATTTCTCTGATAGCTAAAGATGAGCACTTTTTCAGGTGCCTTTCAGCCATTTGTAATTCTTCTGCTGAGAATTCCCTTTTTAGATCTGGACCCCATTTTTTGATTGGGTTATTCAAGGTTTTGGGCTCTAGATTCTTGAGTTCTTAATATATCTTAGAGATCAGTCCTCTGTCACTTGTAGGGTTGGTGAAAATCTTTTCCCATTCTGTAGGCTGTCGTTTTGTCCTATTGACAGTCTCCTTGGCTTTATAGAAGCTTCTTAGCTTCAGGAGATCCTACTTATTGATTGTTGATCTTAGTGTCTGTGCCACTTTGCTGCTATTCAATGCTGCTGCCTTGAATGCTTGGGAAAAGATTCAAGGCCCAGGACAGAAAATTAAGCCATATACTAAAGTCATGCAAGGCTTAAAATAACCTCATACTGAATTTCTGCAGAGATTAATCAAGGTAATACATAGAGCAGTATCAGATCCATGAGTTAGAAATCAACTATTTCTTTCTTTGGCTTTTGACCATGCTAATTTGGAATGTTAAAAAAATTCTTATGTTGCTTAAAATCAGGTCTTCACCTATAAAGAAATGGATTCAGTATATAATCAATGCTGTGTCTCTCAGTTATGATGAAGGGAATTGGATGGGCCAAGCCATTTCCAATGTTACAGTAAGGAATCAAATGTTTTAATTATGGTAAACCAGGCCATATATAAACCAGTTGTATGCAGGGTATTCCTAGAACTAATGTTCCTTCTAGGAATGACCCAAATAGAAGGTTCCCACCTTCTGAATTATGCAGAAGAATTGATAAAGGCTGACATTGAACTAATGAGTAAAGGTCTATAAGAGACAATCAGGGCAAACCATTACCATTGGGTTCTGCCTCTTGGGAACTTTTATGAGAGGCCCTAAAACAAAGTTCTAAATATCAAAGATGGTTCCATCATATCCAGTCACAGTGGAGAAACAGCTTCCTCAGGACAATTAGAAAATCTAGTTCCTAACATAAAGAAACATAAAGCATGAGATAATAGAACAACTTTGAAGGAGGCATAAAAAACACAAAATAAATATTCTGGCAGACTTTCATAAATAAAAAAGGCCAAAATTAAAAATATGAATAAATAATATTTCTATCCAAGGCTTTATTTACATAGGGGCTGATGTTTTGATAATAACCCCACAATCATGGCACTCAAAATGGCCTCTAAATGAGGTAGATGTTTCATTTCTAGGAATTAGAACCACATCTCAGGTGAAACAAAGTGTAAGATGGCTTAAATGCATAGGACCATAAGGACAGAGAAGAAGATTGAAGCCATATATGGCTATTATAGCAGTGTGACAACATTGGGTCATGACCTTTTACAACAATGGAATACACAGATTAAAATCCCTCTAGGCTCAGGTATAAACCATAGACTCATTTATTTTTCCAAAAATAATATTTTGAGATTTTGTAAAAACAGTCACTAGTAATTCCCTCAATCTATCATTTATCATTATGTGGATTATATCTTGTTGGCAGACTCAAATATAAATACTTTAGAAAGAATGTTTGAAAAAGTAAAGAAAATTTTGCCTGATTGGGGATTATAAATTGCTCTTGAAAAATACAAAAAGAAGATTCTATTAATTATTTAGAATATAAAACAGGTAAACAAAAAATTAGACCTACAAAGGTGCAACTCAGGAGAGGGAGATTACTCTTAACAATTTCCAAAAACTTCTAGGAGATATTTCTTATATAAGACCAATTATTGAAATAAAAGAAATATATGAACTAGTCTGTCTATTCAAGACCTTAGTTGGTGATAAGTACTTAAATAGCCCTAGAGAATTTTCTGATGAAGCTGAGAGAGAACTGGCTTTAGTTGAAATGAAATTGCAAGATGCACACTTGAATCACATAGACTCAGACCTTGATTGGATTCTGGTTATTTTACCTTCTAAGCATTCTCTTACAAGAGTTATAATGCAAAAGGAAAATATTATATTAGAATGAATATTTCTGCCACATAAGCCAAGTCAAAAATTAAAAACACATGTGGTAAAGATTTCTGATTTGATTTTCTAAGGAAAATTAAGATTTTTTCAGTTGACAGGAAAGAATCCAGTAGAAATAGTTGTACATTTAATGAAGAAATTGATTGATTATGAATGAACAGTGAACCTTTGAATATAAGCAGGCAGTATTTTTTTGGGGGGGAGAGATTAATAACAGATATCCCCAAAGCCAGATAATTCAATTTACAAAAGAAACTAACTGGATTTTTCTTCATGTTGTATGGGATAAACCTTTAATAGCTTCTGCACCATTGGGATGTCCTGATCCAACATTAAGGTCATAAACTCTAATTGTCGATATGGACTCTTGAATAAGATTGTGCTGTTAGACCTAGGGTAACTTGGTCCATTGATCAAAATAACTGGGTCAATAAGATTTAAGGTACTTTGACTTGTAGATCTAGGTTATAATCATTCAGAGGTTTCTTTATTCTCCGAGGTCACCCCAACTGAAATCACTAGTTTAAATTTTATTATTCCATTAGGAGTTAGGGGTCAAAAATTAAGCTAGGAGATTAAAGCTCCATAGGGTCTTCTCGTCTTATAGTACTATTTCTGCCTCTTCAAGGAAAGGTCAATTTCACTGATTAGAAATAAGAGACAGTTGGACCCTCATTTAGTCATTCATTCTAGTCCCTAATTAAGGAATAAGTGATTATGCTACCTTTGCATGGTCAGGATACCATGGCCATTTAACTTTAGCCAGTGGGCAGGCAGTGCCTCTAATCCTTATAATGTTAGAGGTGATGTTTTTGATAAAGAGGTGGGGTTCATGTTTGCCGAATTCCTTTTATTTCTTTCAGTTTTTCCTTTATGCACTACTGTGTTGCATTAACATAGTAGTTAAGGTCTGTTCTATATATAATTTATAATGCTTAAGTTTGCTAATTAACAGCAGGTATTCAGTTTGTTATACACTAGTATAAAGAGAATAAAATTCTTGTTACTCATATTAGCAGTATCTCATCTACAAGAGAATAGACTGACCCACTTAGAGCTCAGGAAGTCACTTGTGAATTAGGGAATTACAGTGGTGATGTTTAGAGTTTGAACACTTTCTTTACTGATGGCTGCTCCTAAGTCAACAATGATTTTGGGGGAAGGGGCTTATTCATTGTCTCAGGTTGTATCCATTTCTAAAGAGCTGTCCCTCTTTAGACTATGATTTAAGCTTACATTTTGAGTGATAGTTTGTATGGTGGCCTTAAAGCTGAACTGACATTCATTGGGTGGGTAACCTGTTATAACTAGGCTCAATAGGCTTTTCACCTCGATCTATGAGTCTTCCCACATTCTAGAGCTCCTTCATTTTATACTGATGCAAACACATCAGAAAAAACAGGTTACAAATCAAAAGATTTAAGTGAAGTTACTCAAAGCCCTTATAATTCTGTCAAGAAGTAATAATTATATGCTATTATTATGACATTAATGGACTTTACAGAACCTCTTCACATAGTAACTGACTCTCAGTAGGCAGAAGTTGTTTTATATTCTGAATTTGATTATTTTATTGCTGATAATACAGAATTAACCACATTATTTTTAAAACTACAGGATATCATTAGACATAATATATACATATATATACATTACATATCATATCACACATGGGTCTGCCAGGTCCCATAGCACAAGGGAAGGATGAAATTGACAGGTTATTAATAGGAAACATGCTGGAGGCCTCAGAATTTCATAAGAGAGATCATGTTAATAGCAAAGGATCAAAAAAGAGCTTTGCATTACTTGGCATGAGGCCAAGGAAATTGTAAAAAATATGTCCAACTTGCTTCTTCTATAATGAAGAATAATTACCTGATGTAAGTAATTCTGAAGGTATACAAAGAAATAAGATTTGGCAGATGGAGGTGTTTTATTTTGCAGAAACTGAAAAGATGAAATATGTACATCATACCATTGACACTTACTCAGGGTTACAATGGGCATCTTCCTTGATCTCTGAAGGGGTGAATTTTACAATTACACACTATTTGGACGCCATGTCCATTATGAGAATACCTGTAGAAATTAAGACAGACAATTCCCAGCATATGTTTCCAAAAGCATGAAGCAGATTTTTGAATATTATATTATAAAGCACATTGCAGGTATACCACATAATCCTACAGGATAAGCAGTTGTGGAAAGATCTCATCACACTTTAAAAGAGATGCTTCATAGACAGAAAGGAAAAATGAAAAAAACAGAGAGAGATTGCAAAATGACTTTTGAGCCTCATATTTTCTTAATGCTGATGAGAAAAGAACAATGTCTGTGAAGAGACATTGGATAATAGAAAAGAAAAGAAAAATATGTCTGCATAAACAGACCTGTCTCCTTCAAGGATGTGCTGACCATGGAATGGAAGCTGGGATATGTGCTTTGTTGGGGAAGGGGTTTTATTTCCACAGGAGCAGAAAAACTATGCATGCCTACAAAGTTAATAAAGGCTCAATTCAAAAAGGAGACACTTCTTGAAGAGGAGAAGTAATGGCTCACCCACCAATATGACATTCTGATACATGGTAAGTTAAATTCACATAAGAAGGCTGGGGAAGGGTTTCATTTAGTCCTTACAGAATGGTAAACATAATCATATTCAAGAAATTGAAAGGATGCTGGATGCTAGATGCATAGATGTTTAAGGCTGAAAGGAGGTCAATTATAAATGATTACATGAAAAGGAATATAAGGTCTATTGGTATCAATATACAATACAGGGTAAATTCTCAATTCTCACTGCTTAACATCTAGATCTCTTAAAAATATGGTCCTGATTTAATTATAAATCAAACTGGCTTTGGAATTGGAGAAATGCAAATAAAAACAACTTTGAGATACCACCTTACACCTGTCAGATTGGCTAAGATAAAAGACACAGATGACAGCTTATGCTGAAGAGGTTGCAGAGCAAGAGGAACACTCCTCCATTGTTGGTGGGAGTGTAAGCTTGTTCAGCCAATCTGGAATGTAGTGTGATGGTTTTTCAGAAAACGGGAAATCAATCGCTTGGATTCAGCAATACTACTACTGGGCATACACCCTAAAGATGCACATTCAGACTCCAAAGGCATCAGCTCAACTATGTTTATAGCAACATTATTTGTAATAGCAAGAACATGGAAGCAAACTAGATGTCCCACAGCTGAAAAGTAGATTAACAAATTGTGGTGCATTTACACAATGGAGTACTACTCAGTGGTAAGAAAAAAAATGATATCCTAAAATTTGCAGGCAAATGAATGGATCTGGAGAATATTCTCCTGAGTGAGGTATCACAAATCCAGAAAGATAAGCAATGTATGTACTCACTCATTAGTGGACTCTAAACAAAAAACAAAGCATGTCCAAGTTGCAAACCATAACCACTAAACAATTTGGGATCTGAAACACCTTGGAACCCATTCCTTCCAGAGAAACACCTGATCCAGCCATGATGTTGGGGTGAGGAAAGCAGATCTGCCAAGAGTGGATGCTGAACTAAGCCACATTGGGACCTTGGGACCTTGGGACCTCTTGCCCTTGCTGGGGAGGAGATAAAGTGATGGGGAGAAGAGAGAGTGACTGTGATGGGTGGAAGGCAGAATGGAGTTTGAACAAGGGGATACATGGAAAAAATATGACTTTATTCATTATAAAAAAAGAAACATTGTTGATTCTGTACCAAACTAATTTCAAAAATAGTATCATGTTCAAAATTAAAAAAATAAATGAATAAAAAAAAATTGGACTGAGTCGCTTTCTCTTCTAAACCTAACATGTTGGTAAACAAAAGTTTTAGAGATTTTGTCTCATATTTAAAAAGCCACCTGGTATGAGACAGAAAACAGCAAGATGAATAGGGACTATTGTTATTATAATTTTATTTCCAATCCTATCTTTGCATTTATTCTTTCTTGACCTATTAAAGCCTTCTTTGCATGCAATTTTCTCCTGAAAATGTAAACTCTCCATTTGTTATTAACAATGCTTAAATTTTCTATAAACTAAACAACAAATTCCCCTACCAGTTATTTCCAAAGTGTCTAGAAAGAAGATGGGGGTCCCACCACAATGACTCTACCTGGTCTGTGATATTAAGAAAAAACAAACAACAAAATCTGGTATTACCACTCAATTACTGATTTTGAAATATAGACTTTTCTGCACAGTTGCAAGATAGCTATCTATAATTATCCATCATAACATATCCCTACAGGAATTCCAGATAGCCTTATTCAGTACTCTGAGACCTGTCAGTCAATTGGGACCTAACCACTGTCTTAGTTTTTAATAGGACCTCACAGAGATACCATTGTCTACAAGTCAGTAGTAGGCAACCCTATGAAAAACTATACCACTCTCCTGATACGTTTTGTCCTCTAAGGTTCAGGGTTAACTATCATTCTGCTACAGTAGTTATATGTTATACTTGAGTTGAGAGTGGAACAATAATATAGACTCAGGAATCCCTTTTAAGGAAGGAAAGGAAGAGTAGGTGGAACATATATAGATTGTTTTATCTAATTATAAACACGTATTAACCAAATATGAGCCATAGACAATTTGCACTGGGATAGATTCTTGTAAATTGATATAAATATGAAATTATTTTATATGTCTGCTTGAGATAATTTGTATATTGATACAAATTCACATCTGAAATTATTGTATATGTCTGAGATAATTTGTATATTGATATATATTCACATCTGAAATTATTTTATATGTCTAAGGTAATTTATATATTGACACAAAATTGAATCTGTAATTGGCATATTTTGCATGCACTTCTTTCTACCTCCGCTTAAAGTATTTTGTACATTAATACATATTAAGCATATTGTTTTCATTTTTACTATGCAATTTCTACCTCTGTTTAATTATACTAGTGTATATATTGTTTAATATTTATATGATTTTCATACATTAAGTCATTATTCAAAAACTGTACTCTCATTTATACATTATTTATACCCATTTTTATAATGTAAGCTTCAGTCTTTAGGATGATAAAAATTGCAGATCACAGTTACTTTGGTTTGACCTATACTAGTCATGTTATTTAGGTTTCATAGATACATAGTAGAATATATTGGATAGAAAGGAGTCTTCAACACTTCATAGACCTAGAGAATATGGCATTTAATGCTTTGTTATTTACAATTTAGCCCTGGGAGACATGATAACTTCTGGTAGCACTATTTCTTTCCTGAAATGGTGTTGGATATTAAGGACAATCCACAAGAAGTTTGTTGTTCTGGACAGATAATGGCCTATTGAGCAAAGAACTGTCCTTTCCTTGACTGCTGACAGTAGGCACACTTTCCAATCTTTTCCCTCTCTTGGATATTATCTTATAATCGTTTATTGTATATAGTCTTATACTAGGTTTAGAACATTTTTATTTACACAAAAGGGGGACTTGTGGTGGGGTTAGATACTTTTAAACAAGACCTAGGTGTGACTTGGAAGTTTTAAGAGCCCCCATACAGGATGTGGCCAGTCCCATTTGAATCCTGGTTGCATGCCCTCTATTCTTTCTATTTGTTCCTGAGTTCTCAAAGGAAAGATTCCCACAACCTATGCATTGGACATTTCAATCTGTTAGGAATTTCCCTAAAGTTCAATCTTGAATCCATGAGTGAATCATATAAATACTAATTCTTTTAAATAGTCAATTGCCAGTCAATTAGTCTTATAATATAAAGCAAATGTGAATAGATACAACTAAATTGGAATAAATCCTCGTATCCTATCAGTCCACCATGGACAAAAGTTCAACAATACAAACCACAAAATGCCTACAAAATCATGGAAACTGAGAGTATTTCAATTCAACCACCTCTGAGGTAAAAAAGAAGTAAAGAAAAAATTAAAGGCTTCTTAGAATTCAATGAAAATGAATCCACAACATACCTAAACTTACAGGACAAAATAAAAATAGTGCTAAGAGGAATAGCACTAGGTGCCTACATAGAAAAAATTGGGTAAATTTCACACAAGAGAGCTAATAGCATAGCTTTAAGTACTAGAACAAATAGAAATAAGCATACCCAGAAGGACTAGATGATGGGAAATAATCAAACACAGGGCTGAAATTAAGAAAATTGAAACAAAGAGAACATGACAAAGAATCAATGAAACAAAGAGTTGGTTCTTTGAGAAAATCAAGATAGACAAGCCCTGTCTAAATTAACCAAAAGGCAGAGAGAAAAATCCAAGTTAACAAAATCAGAGATGAAAAGTAGTTCATTAAAGGCACAGAAAATCCAGAGAATTATAGGGTCATACTTCAAAAACATATACTCCACAAAATTGGGAAACCTAAAAGAAATGGACTACTTTCTAAATACGTAGCCCTTACCAAAATTAAATCAAGACTCGATAAATGACTTAAAGAGATCTATAACCCCTAAGGAAATAGAAGCAGTTACTAAAAGTATCCCAACAATATAAAGCTTAGTACCAGATGGTTTTACCACAGAATTCTACCAGAATTTAAAAAAAACCTAATAGCAATACTCTTCAAATTGTTCCACACAACATAAACAGAAGGCACATTGCCAAACTTTTTTGACAAGTCTATAGTCACTTTGATACTCAAACCACAGAAAGACATGACAAAGAAAGAAAATCACAGACCATTGTGTCTCATGATCAGTGACACAGAAATTCTCAATATAATACTGGCAAACCAAATATAAAAACATATCTATCAACCATGATCAAGTAAGCTTTATCCCAGAGATTCAGGGATGGGTCAACATGCAAAAATCTCTCACTCTCATTTACTATATTAAACAACCTGAAAGAAAGGAATCACATGATCATCTTACTAGATGCTAAAAAACCTTTTACAAAATACAACAGTCTTTTATGATAAATGTCTTAGAGGAATAAGTGATACAAGAAACTTGCCTAAATATAATAGAGACAATATACAGCAAGTCAGCAGCCAACATCAAACTAAATAGAGAGAAACTCAAAGCAATTCTACTAAAATGAGGACCAAAATAAGACAGTCCGTTCTCCTCATTTCTATTTAATATACTCAAAGTGCTAAGAAGAGCAATAAAGAAAACAAAAGGAAAAAAAGGGATACAAATTGAAAAGAAAGAAATCCAACTTTTGCTACTTGTAGATGATATGGTATGATATGATATGATATGTTACCATATCATCTACAAATAGAAAGAAATTGAAGACAACCTCAGAAATTGGAAACATCTGCCATGCTCATGATAGATAAGATCAATATAGTAAAAATGGCAACCTTACCAAAACTAATCTACAGATTCAATGCAATCCCCATCAAAATACCAACACAATAATTCACAGTCTCAAGAAAAAAAATAAAAAGCCAAATAACAACAACAACAGCAACAACAAAACCCCCAATACTCAACTTCATATGGAAAAACAAAATCCAGGGGTGCCTAAGCAATCCTGTTCAAAAGAAGTTCTTAGAGAGGCATTACCATTCTTGACTTCAAGCTCTACTGTAGAACTGTAGTATTAAAAATAGCTTGGGATTGGCATACAAACTGACTTGTGGATAAATGCAATTGAATTAAAGACTCTGACATTAATCCATATACCTATGAACACCTGATTTTTGACAAAGAGGCTAAAAGTATACAATGGAAAAAGAAAGCATCTTTACTAAATGGTGCTGGAATATTTGGATAGTGGCATGTAAAAGAATGGAAATAGATTCATATCTATCACCTTGCACAAAACTCAAGTCCAAGTATTCAAGACCTCAACATAAATACAATTATGCTGAACCTTATAGAAAAGAATGTGGGAAACAGCCTGAATGCATGGCCACATCATACCACTTCCTAAATATAACAGTAGCAGCACAGACACTGAGAGCAAAAATTAATAAATGGGATCACCAGAAACTGAGACTCTTCTGTTAGGCAAAGGCACAGTCAACAAGACAAAATGACAGCCTACAGAATGGGAAAAGATCTTTACCAACCCTGCATCTGATGGAGGACTGATCTCTAAAATATATAAACAACCCCCCAAAATATAAGTCAATAACTAAGTAATTCAATTAAGTAATGGGTGTGGAGCTACTTATTAAACAGGGAATTCTCAACAGAAGAATTTCAAATAGTTGAAAGACACTTAAAGCATTGGTCAACAACATGAGTCATCAGGCAAATGCAAATCAAAACAACTATGAGATACCATCTTACACCTTTCAGAATGACTAAGGTCAAAATACTGATGATAGCCTATACTGCAGGGGATGCAGAGCATGGGGAACATTTCTCTATTGCTGGTGGTAATGTAAACTTGTACAGCCACTTTGGAGATCAGTATGATGGTTCTTCAGAAAGCTGGAAATCAGTCTCTCCAATGATCCAGCAATACCACTGCTGCATGAATTATGATTGTAATGAAAAAAACTTGGAGCCAGATATCAGGAAAAGGCTGAAATGTTAGAAAGCAGAAACACTACAGTCAAATCTCACCCAGCTATCTTCCAGCTTCCTTAGCTTCCCTCCTGGTCGCTTCTAATTGCTTCTGTTTTCCTAAGCCTGCCTTAAATACCTTCTTCACCCAGCTGTTAATATTAAAATCATGAGCTAATTTATTTGACAGTCAGCCTTGAACTCACAGAAACACAAAAAGATCTCTGTCTCTGGAGTTGTGGGATTTAAGGTGTAAGTCTCCACTCCCAGCTTTTCCCATGCTGGGGCTAAGGTGTGTGCCATTGAATTCCAGCTATTTGGCATTGTACTCACAAAGATCCAGAACTGCTGTAGCTGTGAGAGTTCTGTTATCCCTGGAATGCCCTGAGCTACCTCTGCCTAGTTTGACTGTGGGTTGATCTCTTGATATTCTACGTTTTATTAAATATGCAACATATCACCACATACTACTATTGGGCACATACTCAAAGGATGTACATTTTTACCACAAGTGCATTAGCTCAACTATGCATATAACAGCATTATTTGTAATAGCCAGAACATAGAATCAACCTAGATGTCCCTCAACTGAAGAATTGATTACAAAATTTTTGGTACATTTACCCAATGTTGTACTACTCAGCAGAAAAAAAAAATAGCACTTTCTAAAATTTGCAGGCAAATGGATAGAACTATAAAATGCCATCCAGAGTGAGGTAACACAGATTCAGAAACATAAACATGGTGTGTACTCACTCATAAGTGGATTTTAGATGTAAAGCAAAGGATAACAAGACTCTAATCCACAACCCGTGAGCAGCTAAGTAAAAAGGAAGAACTTAAGAGAGACATCCATGGATTCCCTTGGAAGGGAAAAGAGAAAAGATCTGAGTCAATAGGAACCACAGCAGAGAGAGAAAAAGGGGAGGCAGGAAGAGAACATGAGGAAATGGGATGATTGAGGATGGGCAGCAACAGAGAGGGAGCACAACAAAATAGATATCTTGACAGAAAGAGTCATTAAGGAGTTAGAAAGAATCCTGGTGCTAGAGTAATACCCAAAAACTCACAAAAATGACCCTGGCTAAGACTCCAAGCAGTTGTAGAGAGGGTATCTAAACTGGCGCTCCCTATAATCAAATAGATGACCACCCTTGTTGTTTTGATAGATTCTTTATCCAGCAAATGATGGAAGCCAATGTAGAGATCCACAGCTAAGGATTGAGTCAAGCTCCCAGTCCAGCTAAAGAGAAGGGGGAGAGATTACATGAGCAAAGGGGTCAAGATCATGACAAGGAAACCCTCAGAGACAGCTCACCAGAGCTATTGGGAGTTCACTAACTCTCAAATGACAGCTGGGGACTTACATGATATTGAACTAAGCTCTCTGAATGTGGATAATAGTCAAATACAGTGGGCAGTTTGTGGAAGAACTAAAAGGAGTTTTCCATTTTAGAGGACTATGCTGAACTAAAGCTGACAAAGCCTTAAGAAAAGTCCCTCATCCAGTTCCCAGAGACTATTGCTAGAAACTGTTATTCACAAAAGGACAGTATGACCTAAATTCTGACTACAGAATCCATATCACCCTTACCATTAAATGTTGTAGTCAAAATATACCATCATCATTCTTGGGCCCAGATTCAAAGAGAAATTCCCCAGATTAGCTCTCAGCACATAACCTTGCGCTAGAGTAACCCCAAATTGTGTCTTGTTAAGATCTAGCTGATGCCTTAGGATTGCCCCCTGTATTGGCTTGTATTTACATAAATAAACATTGCTTTTGCATCTGGATTCCTTCTGCTAGGTGGTCTTTCTGGGAGAAGTTCACTCTGAGCACAATACTATATGAACTGACTCCTTGGAGCCCATTCCATACAGAGAGACACCTTACCCAGCCTGGATACTTGGTTGAGGGGAGGGCTTCATGCTGCCTGCACTGATTTGCCCTATGAGTCTCCTCTCTCTCTAGGCAATTGATGGGAGATAGGGAAACTGAGGAAGGACTGGGAAGAGGGGAGTGAGGGGAAACAGTAGAGGGTGTGTTTACACATTTTAATAAAGAATAATAACATTTATAGTTGGTGCATTTTAATTTTACTCCCTAGCTATTGTTAGTATAAATAAAACCAAACTGGAGCTTATAAACAAGATATGTTTTTGGTTGTAAGCCTAGGCTTTAATGGCTGAACCATCTCTTAAAACACACACACACACACACACACACACACATACACACACACACACACACTCACACTAAATCAATCAATCAATCAATCGATTGATCAATCGAAACTTCTGGTTTGACTGTAGAAGGGTGCTTAGCAGAAATTTTTCGTGGCCATAGAGTATCTGTGGACATCAGCTGCGACCTACTGTGCTTTTTTTATATGTAGCTGAGTCTAACCTGGCTTGAGGAGCTTTAGATTTTATTTTTTATATTTCATGTACTTTAGAGAAAAGAGAAGTTTTATTACTATATGGGTTTTTTTAAAATCTATTTTGAGTGTTTTGATTTTTTTAATATAATGTTTGATATTGATTTTCAAAACACAATACAAAAGACTCACCTTAAAAAACCAAAAGATATGAAATTATTTTGTAATATATTGATAGGTTCATATTGTGAATTGTAAGCTATAATGGTTACTTAGCTTTTTGAAAATGTTGATCTTTTTAACTGTTCTTTATAAACTTCATCTATTTATTTATTTGCCTTGATCTTTGCCTGCAACTGGAACTACAGACATTTGTGACCTGCCTCGTGGGTGCTGGGAATTGAACTCCGGTCCTCTGGAAGAGTGCTCTTAACCACTGAGCCATCTCTCCAGCTTTTAGCTGTTTTAAAATAAAAGTATTTGTATTTCATAACTCAAACATCCCTTTATCCTCTAATAAGTCTTTTGAAATGATCTTCTTTAAATGTTTTGAATTTAAAATGTGAATATGCCATTTGCTCACAAAATTATTCATCATAATTTTAAAAATCTAAATTTTTTGATTTATGGGGCAAACTTGACGATAATTTCTTTCTTCCAAGACTTTATCCAGTAAGGCATTTATCTTGAGAAATAGAGGCACACATCAGTATACAGCTGTATGCTACAGAAATACATTCTGATGAAAGAAAGACAATACACATAAATTATTTGGCAAGAAAACATTCCATTAACTGTAGACAGCTGACCTTCACTGTGTACAGAATGATTTATTATGGAGGCTGCTTTTGCAAAATAAATTGTGGGAAAGGCAACAGTTGTTTGGATCCTGGCAGTGGTTTGAAGTCATTCTGTAATTGAGCATTAGATTTATGAAGTCAATAACATCAACAATGTATTCTGATTTTATCTTAATTGTATGCAATTAGACCTAGGTGTGCATTTCATAAAATTAAAGATCTGAAGCATGGCAACATCAAAGATACCAGTGTTCTTTGCTTTGCTAGATGAATCAAATTGAGTTTTTATATGCTTGGGAATTTCCACATATTTAGAGAGATAAATGCTGTGAAGTGTTCATGTTCTCCCGATTTTATCTTCTCAGATTGATAAGTGAAAAAAATATTGCTTTAAAGTTTAGTTTTATTTGCTAATTCATTTAACAGTATATTTGGAGAACACCTACATGCCAAGCCCCAGTTTAAGCTATATAGATAACTATGGTAATAGTTATAAATTATGAGTTATACTAATGACATATTTGTGGTACCACACACAAACATGCTGTAACATAGGCTTTATAGGCATTGATAGAGGATAAAATACAATTTAAATTTATATACCTAATATAATGAAAAATTTTATTCTACAATGATTAGTTTCATTTGTTAACTTGATCAAATCTGTAATCTCCTTGGAAGGTCTCAATTATGTTTGGGCTGGATGTCTTTGGGAAATGTTCTTGACTATATCAATTGACATAAAAGTTGTCTATTGTAGGTGTCATCATTTCCTAAGCCGATGATCTTAGATTATGTAAGAGAGAAAGTAAGAAGAGCCAAAGTATACATGCATTAGTTTATTTTCTCTACTACTGATATGAGTGTGATGTGACAAAGTGCTTCAGCTGCTTTGGCTTCCTTTCAGAGATTGACTATAATCTGGAATTGTGAGCTAAAATAAATTCTTCTCTAAAATCCTTTTGTTGCAGTTTTATCACAGTAATAGAAAAGAACCAAGACAACACATACAAAATTATATTTTATATAATATTTATACAGTGTTGCTTTGACAACTCATGGTGTGGGGAAAAGAAAAAAGAGGAAATTAATCTTATACTGGAGAGGAATCAGATTTCTATTAGAGGTAGCAGATTTGATGAGTACCTTAGTAAAGAGAAAAGCATAATTAAGATAACTGTTTATGAATGAAATATTCAATGAGAGCATTTTGAAGGTACAGAAGCAAAGTTCTACTGTGATCTGAAAGGATTCACTGTTCTACACAGGGGAAAACCATGACTAAAGTACATTATGATGGCATATTTTAACAGCAATATAAACAGAATGCTAAGATTCACATTTGTGAGCAACTTCCTTTATATGATGTAGGTTTAGGATTTGACTAAACTGTCCATGTAATTGAATTCAAACTGTTACCTCTTACTTACGGCCTTCAAAGTCTAATTGTTACATGGGTGAACAAATAAAAACTGAATTTAAAAGCACTTTATATATATTTTTTCTCAATCCTGATATGATAGATTTAGGAAAGCATGAATACTCTACAATATTCACCTCTACAAGGAGCACAATTGCTTGTGAGTTTTAGAGGTGACTTGATTACAACTAAATTCTAGTTCTTCACTTGATCGAGTTTTTAAATCACTCTGTACTAACACTTTTTGAATGTAGATGCTAGGAATGGCAATTGGGATCATTAAAAAAAGGGACAGTGGGAATAAAATTAACTGTTTGCTGAGAAGACTCTTGGAACAACACAAAGTTTTGTTCAATTTAATTGATCTTTCTACCCACTATGTGTTTCTATAGCATGAACAAAGGATTTGTGCTATAGATAAAAGTTACTCCCAAGACATATGTAGAGGACATTGAAGAGGAATTTATCTAGAAATAGCAGTGAAGTTTGTACAGGCAGAAGAATCTGTGGTATAATGTATATTAAATACTATTTGTACTACAGTTACTATGAGGTGACATTATTTGTAAGTATTCTGATTGAAGATGACCTCGTTGAATATTCATGTAAGTAGGCCCTTAGTGTGAAATGCCCATAGATTTTCCTCTGTTTTTTTTTTTTTTTTTTTTTTTTTTTTAATCTCCTCTGGCCTATCAGGATGAAGCTTCCTTATATGATACCATTTTGTGTGCTTCTTGCTCTCTACTTCATGTCATTTTCTTCTATAACAGTATTCGTACATCAGGCAGTCTAGACTCACCCCCAGAGACACACAGAAGCTGTGTCTAGCACTGAGACTGAAGTTACTGCACTCGAATCTTGATTCAGCAACTGGTCCACAGAATCCTTGGCATTAGAGTTAATGTTCATCTCTGTGTGGAAAAGGAGGTGTCTCACCTGAAGTCTTCAGACTTTCCCTCAGTTTGCTGAATGTGCTTCTGTGGGCTGGTTCTCTAATTATTTGTATCCAATCTGGTACTGCATTTATGTGAATTGTACGGTTTTCTTCTTTCTGAGTATCTAAAGTAAACAGTACTGTTTTAAGAAAGAGAAGTTGTCCAGAAACACGTATGTGTACTTTAATATTTTAAAACTATTAATTTCCACTAAAATAAAATAGTATAAAATAAATTTACTTTGTATATATTTAAAAAGAAAAGTAGATTCCTACTTGTTTTCTATAGCAACAGAGGAAAATAACATTAATTTCTTAATACAGTGTAAAATTAAAATTTAAATATTTGAATATTTTAAGGTAATTCCTTAATAATATTATGTGACAATTTTATTTTGCCTAATAAGCAAAAAAAAAAATATCAGTCATTTTGTTTTAGCATTATGATTTACTTGTTATACGCAATGTATCAATCTATTTCGAAAGTATTCAGAAAAAGTTTTGCAAAATAAATGTAATCGGGAAGGCAGATTTGTCACTACTGAAGTTTTTCTTGATTTTCCTTTGTCTATTCAAGTTTAAAATACAAAGACTGTTTTATGAGTCATCTTTGAAAACAGACCTATTATTATCATTAGCGATTGCATTTAAGACAATCTCCAGATCCCACTCTTCACTATTTGTAAAACAAATTCTATGCATACCTCCCAAATCACCACCCTCCAGAGAATATTGTGCATCTCTCTCTGCCTCAGAGCCCTGCTCATTCTGCAGAAGCACTTATGCTAACCGAACTATTAGCACCTGCCGAAATGCCTCTCCATCAGTCATCAATCATCAGCAATCAGGCAGCTACTTGATAATTAGTCAAGAGGGTGAAAAAACACTTCAAAGAACTAAAAATATTTTGCACAGTGACTTTGTGCATAAAATAATTATTTTCCCTCTATTAATCTCCTTCACATTGCTGAACAACATAGAAACTTAAGAAATATTGTGAACAAGTGATCCCATTCAGTGTCTGCTATGCTAACATGACTGCCATGAGAGATATGTGTGACTCACGCAGGCAAACCTAGAAATGACCCATATAATGTCTTCTTCATGATGTACATAGATACACATGAATATGGTTTTCTATTATGTATTATATTTTATTACTATTTTTGATAAAAGATATTTATAAAATGTATTCATAGGCAGGACTTATTTTTTCAGGGTTATGAAACTTGCTAATTTGTTGATACATATTCATTCAATGAGGAAGAAGAAGAGAATACTGTTTGTTCCTTCACATAATAAATAAATTTGAGACAGGGAGTGAGTACCTAAGATAAAACAACTAATAAGTTGTTTTGCTGAAAATCTTGGGCAATCTAGATTTAGAATCCAAGTGCTTAAGCACAGAGATAGGTTAGATACAAAATATGTGATTCTTTGACAGTCAACAAGCAAACTGATGGAAAGCCTTGCTCAAACCTCCCTAATGCATAAAGTTGGAGGTTCCTTGCCTTAATAAAATAGTAATAACAATGGAAAATAGCAATTATGATGTTGCAGTAATTATTCTGTATTATTATATAAAAGTTGCTAACATTATTTAAAAATCCAGCAAGATCATGTTAAAGTCACAGCTGAGATGTCATGGCAGTGTTCTTCACTTGTAAGAACAACAAATTTAGAACCTCAAAATTAGCTTTCAGAAATTCTCAAAACAGAGAATTCAGTATGACAGCATGGAAATTGTTTTCAGTCACTCCCATTTAAGCTGTAGTCTATCTGTTCCTATTTGAAAGTTTTTCTCCTTACACAGTAAATTATGGCCAGGCATATTTCCAGAACATCAGAAAAGCATAGAAGGATAGAATGAAGATGTTTATGCTTGAATTTTGCTGTAGTTTCACTTGCAGTTTTAATCGCTAATGCATAGTATGTATACAAAATCTACCCATGCTCAATTTAGCAAATGTTGGATCCATTACATCCAGTGAACACACGCACACACACGCACACACACACCACATGGGGGGGAGAGATAGAAAGAGGGGGGCATATATGATATAATGATAATATATCCTTTATTGCATTGGCCAAAGATGTTTTAAATAGCTATCCTATGGTTTTAATCAACTTGACTTGCCTAACAGATGTGTTGGCATGTCACCCATGACTATTTGTTTCTTCATCACAGTATCTCCTACACGAAAAAGACAACAACACAGAGCTTTGAAAATATATACATGTTTTTAAGCTCCTGCATGTTTCATAAATTTTCTATTTTTCTGTAGTTAGAGCTTCATTGGCTAATGACTGCATTTTTCATTGACTAATATTTTATTTTAAATATACATAGTCTTTGACATACTATTTTGTGTCCAGCAACCATTCTTTTATTGATATGCCATAAAATATTTTAATAAAATAAAATTAGATACTTCTGTACAAGTATTATGAAAGTAATCATGTAATGATATGCTACACAGACACCTTTTTCTTGAATTAGCATTTATTTTTAGAAGAAACTTTTGAAAATAAAAGCTTTTAAAATATTTAGATTAAGTAGAAACTGGTTCAAAAACAAATCTGCAAAATGGAATGTATTGATCTTTTTTCATTTTGTGTTCTGAGATAGGAATAATTATATATTTTTATCCTGAATTTGTCTGCAATTACACTGATGCAGATGCTAAATTTCTTCCCTGCTATGCTTACACAGAGAGAAGATGCCAATTCAGATCTCGATGAGACATCAAAGGAAGGACAGTGTTAAGGGAAAAGAAAAAGGAGAAGGGAGTTGGAAAGAACATTATGTCATGTAAGTCAAACCACATACTTTATCAGTTTCTACCTAATTTCTTTAAAAACAATGGAAGACAAAAGCAATGCACATGCTTTATAAATGGTAACAAGATTGGTCCAATTTGATTAATTAAGCAACAAAACACCTACCTAATTTATTTTGAAGCTTGCTTAGAAATCCAATATGATTGATAAGCTGAACAACACTGAAGTCTTAGAAAGCATCTGTATAAGAAGAAAATACAATAAAAGAAGCATAGAAAGTGGGCAAAGAGAAGCTAAGATTGAGTTAGAAAACAGGAATGAAATATTCCAAAAAATAGATGGTCCCAGGAAAACAAAAAGTAGTCAATGTAATTGAGGATTCTGCATACGTATATACATAAAACATGCAGGGCATGGTTTATGCATGTAGGAATCATACAGAAGAAACAAGCAAAGGAACTGTGTATAGTGAAAACATTAAAGATCATATTTTATGTAATTGTTTAAAAGAAGCTGGAAAATAATCTAGAGAGCTATATTTCCAGAAAGGGACTTGAGATTATCATGAAAACTAAAAGAGGAAGATACAAAATATCCCTTGATGTGTATAGAAAGAAACAGAGACATGAAGTACATTTCAAGCCAGTGGATATAACATAACAACCGAAGATACGTCTTATATAACCCCATGTGTTCTGTCCCACAAAGTGTAAATTAGCCTGAGGGAATTTGGAGTACACACAATCTTGATGTTTCTTGAAACACAAAAGGTCATGTTCAAAGTCCTTGTCATTTAGTGAGAGGAAACTGTCCCTGGGAAGAGAATTAGAAGGCAGTTTTGCAGGTAGATCACTGAAGGCCTTGTTCTTAAATGCAGAGCCAAGATCAGTGGAAGAATTTGGAAACTTGTCATTTTCTTTTTAACAGCAAAATGCTGATATTCTCTAAGCTGAGATTTAGAAATTATGGTTCATGTTTACTGTAAAACAACAACAACAAAGCAAACAAAATCAACCAAGGCGCCCAAAGACAGGATTTCAAGCTTTTCCAACAAGTTCTCTGAGTTATGTTCATTTGTACAATTACAAACTAGATTCTATAATTTTTAATTTTCATTGAGATTATAATATAATTGCATTTATTCCTTCTCTTTCCTTCTCCAAATTCTTCTATAAATCTACTACCTCTCTTCTTCAAGGTAATGGCCTCTTCTTTTATTAATAGTTATTGTATGCATATATATATATACATATGTATACAGAAGTTTCTAAGTATAAAATGCTCAGTGTGTATAATATTACCTGATGTATGTTTTCAGAGGTGACCATTTGGTGTTTCTGTCCTTATGGAATAGCACCTCTCTAGCCTCCAGATTTACTCATTTGTCTGTGGTTCTTCCTGTTGTGTTGAGGTCTTATGGCTTTCTGCAGTCCACTTTGACATGTCCATTGGTTTTGTCATTTAGCTCACATATGAGCAGTTTGTTCATACTTTACAGGTACAACTTCTGAAATTACTAGAACATACAATCTCTCCTTCAGCAATGTTCCCTGAGCCTTAGACTAACTGAATTCCTTTGGTGAGATGAGGCTCTAATGGTCTGCATTCTGATTGGTTGTGGTTTTAGGTAATAGTCTCTATTTGTTGCAAAGAGAAGTTTCCTTGATGAGGGGTAAAGAGTACACTTATATGTGGGATTAGAACAAATGTTTATAGTTTTATCATTGGGGATTGTGAAGGTTTAATAAATTAATAACTGTAGATTCTCCATTAATATCCATGACTTCACTGACATTGAGTATATATCTAGCTTTCTCTTACTAGGCTTGGCTTCCTTCCCATTAAGCAAATCTCAAGACTAATCAGAAATCTCATGTTTAATGATTAGCATATAGAGAGGATGAAGGAGAAAACTGAACTGCATCTATTTTTACAATGGCTTTCCATTCTATATTCAACAATATTAACTTTACTCTGCAATTTTAGAATAAGGCATTAGTTCTAATATAGTTTCCAGATGTCAGGTGAGAGATACACAAATAAGTATGTTTACAAGTAAAGAAAATTTATAAATGATGTTATATACTAAATGGGTGATAGGTAAACTCACTTTGATGATATCTATCTAATGTAAATTTGGAGGCACCAACATTTAAAACCATTGACCTCTGCATTTAAAGGATAAAAATATCCAGATCTAATAGGCTAATTTCAATAAAATATAATCTTTATTAATAAGCATTTTGATTTAACTGTAAAGTTGTAAACTAGATTTGCACTTTTCCTAGAAATCCAGTATCAAATAAACACTAATGTGTTGGAAGTGGGCAAATTTTGTATTTATCTAGCTTAAGCATGCAAATATAACTTGTATTAAATAGAGAAACATATCTAGATTATTTAAGATTAGCCTAGAATTGAATATACCACTCACATGTCTCCTCAAAGTTTATAAAATTTTAGAAATGCCTGAGTTGTTCTGGTTTGCAGTCATGTCATCCAATCATCATCTGTATCCTGAAAAGCTCATTTATGTATGTGGGAATTGGCTTCACATAAATATTTTAAATAGCTCAATCTTGTATCTAAAATCTGCATTATACCTTGTTCTAAATTGGCTTTACATACATTATTCATATATTCATTCCAGCAAATATGTGATAGTATTTATAGTCTTTTCACATTAGATGCTAAAACATTGTATCAGAATGATTTTAAGGGCCTTTCTTAGCATTAGGTAGAGGGTCAAAGGCTTCTCATTTTATGATATCAGTTAATGCTTGTATAATTTCCACTATATTATGCTGCTTGATACTGTGGTATTTTTCCTAAATTTACTGACTCTTTCATAGCTTCATACTTTCATCAGCTTTATGTAGTAGCTGATTTATGCTAAACAAGTTATTTATTTACTTTGGATCTTAGTTTCCTCATCTGTAATGTAAAATTATTGTGAATAGTAATATCTTCCTAAATGGCTACCTATATACTTGTCAGATTCCTTCACAAAATAAAAAAGGAAGTGACTTTTGAGAAAAAAGAATGTGCACTTAAAATAGTTGAAATGTTATAATAGTCTCTCATGACTCTAGATGGTTTTAATTTCTTACTTTTTATTATTTTAAGTAAAAATAATTTAAAAGTTATAATAAATTGAATAACATCTTTATATTGCAAAATAGCAACTTTAGGTACAAATCTGAACATTTAACTTGTATATAAATTCATTTATATTACATAACTATTTGTATTGCATATAGGCATATTTTGCTGACCTAAATAGTCAAAATGTTGTCTAAAACTAAACTCAGCTCTACATTTTTCCTCCTGACAAACATAGTCTATTAAAACTCTCTACATGCTAGAGACAAATGAAGGACCTAAAGGGAGGAACACATGGCTTGTTCGACCTTTCCCTTCCTTTTCATGTCATGTGTATAGTGGACATGTTTGATAAATACAGGAGTAATGTGAAAATAAAAGGAAAAAGAGGCTGCTTTGATCATTCATGAGTCTTAATCTTTTACTGCCTTCTTTCTGTATTCAAGTTGTTTGGAGTTTTAAGAAAGCATAACCTTTTGTAGCTATTAGCACACCACTTATTTGTCAGAAGAAGCAACACACTTTGTAATCTTCTTAGCAAGTCTACATGATATTGGAAGTCCACTAGAATGCAGTACTCTTGTGCTTTGGGAATGTTGAATGGATATGAGGTGATAAGATAAGGAGCAAGCACATTGCATGTATTTTCTCTGTGCAAGTGCTTGCATTGTGGTCTCATTAAACTACCCTGGTAGCATTACACATGCAATGGAAATCATTAATGCAGCCACAGCCCTCCTAAGCAGAAAGCCTTGCAAAGGCCACAATTTCACTAGGATGACCTTGTCTGCTTTGAAGTTTTGAAAGGAAATCATACACGTAAATTATCTATGAGTCATTTTTTTTCATTTTGAGTTGGCATGTAACAAATGTTAACCCATTATTGTATAAGAAAGTGTATGTTTCTATTCTATCATATAAAATGAATTTAAGTTAGCAAATTTACATTACTGGAAGATCTTGGGTAACATAAGAGTTGTGTGAATAAAGGAAATATGAATGAGCCAAGAATCCATACAACTCTTGTGAAGTGGCTTAGAAGGACTGCAAGAGAAGCATAGCCTTTCTAAAAAATACTTTTTAGAGCTGTTAGCTCAGCACTTGGAAGAAGAAGGCAGCATAACCATAATTTTAATCCCACCTTTGACTACATAATAGGGTCAAGAGTTATAGGAAACCCCCTTCAAAAATAAAGCCAAACAACAACAAGATATTCTAAAATCTGTATGGAGTTAGACCAACCCATAATTTTTGCTGTCATCGTTATAAAATTACCACTGCTTCTGTGGATCCTAATGGTTTACAGTAATTACACATGAGCAAGGTTTGTTTGTTCTGTGTTACTCTCGACATCATTGTGAGTATATTTAAGTTCTACTAGCAATTTCATCAGTGCATTGTAGAATGAGCTGAAGGAAAGTGGGCCCAATTTATACAAAATTTAAAAAGAAAAGGGTATCAGTATCTAATTTATTTTTACCTATATGAAATAATAGTGTAGTAGGTATGAAGAGACAAAAAATACATTGATCCCATTTTGTTCCCAGTGGTTTACAGACAGCCTCAGTGCCATCCTCAGCAATTTTTCAGTACAAAACAATTTAGGAAAAAAGTGATACAGTGAAATGCATTTTTATGTACCACAAGATAGTATCAACATTTAAAAAAATATGATCATAAAACCTTGATTACCTGTACTTTTATTGTTTTTTTCAATCATTTTTACAGTAAGGAAAAAATCTTAACGTATAGGAAGATATTATTTGGTTTTATTATGCATATTTTGAAATTTGGGGGATTATCATGGTGTTGATTTCCTGATATTCACCAGGGCTGTTGCTTTATTTTACACACATATCTGTGTTTTGGTATTCTGTGCAGGGAGCTTCCATCTGACTGATTTCTCCCTGGCTTTCAGACAATCAGGTAATGTTCTCATTTTCAAATGCTAATGTTCAGCTTTATATAGCAGTGAGTTGAAAACCCGTGACAATTACATTTCTTGTATGGTAAATATTTTAGTATTTTTAAAGAGCTTTTATCTTACCATTAAATAAAGCATCATATCAGATGCAGACACAGTAATTCAAACCCATTTTGCTTCTTTGTATTTTGTATTTTATATTGTTATTGGGCTATTCGGAAGCTTATCCACCCACAAATTGTAACTAAATTTACTCATGTTCCTAAATATGATTGAATTCAATGAATAAAATAATTCATATTTTAAATACTTAATATTTTCACATGTATGTTTAGAGTTGTCAATCTGCATAATGTTTCTCTCTGAAGAAGTAGTTTCAAGGTGGAATACATCGCTTAGATCTCTTCTCTATATCACAACAGCCTGAAGAGAAATGCAGTGGCTATTTGGTCTATTGGAAATCCCTTTACCTGTGCCCTAACATCCTCTTTGTAATATGTGAATTAGTAAAAATTAGGTGATTAGCAGTAAATATTTTTTAATATTTTAAAAATGATTTACTTTATTATTTATTTGTTATATATATATATTGGCTCCCTGGAACTATAGTTATAGTATATTGTAAGCCACCTTGAGGGTGCTTGAAATTATTTCCAGATTCTCTTTGAGAACAATAAGTACTCTTATTTACTGAACCATCTATTCAACAATGAAACTGTAAAAGTTGAAATTGTTTTCTTTGAAACATGTATGCATATATAAATAAATATTTATGAGTAAATATAAATATTCATGAATGATATTGACACAAAAGTGTACATGGGTATATTTTCAAATAAATTAAATATATGCTTTCTAACAAAATTGTCAATATTTTGCTAAGAATATATAATTTTTGTAAGAAAAATGGGTAAAAATAATATCTATTTCTGTAAGAAAAAAAATAAACAGTTCTGTATGTTTAAGTGAGATTTTAAATTGAATACTTATTGTGGATCTTACAGGTTGCTTTTAAACTATATTCATCATAGACATAAAGTTAAATGCAAGTAAGATATTTGGGGGGTATTAAATTAGGTTTCAATTCCTAATTACATGAGTCAGTTATACAGATTCATACACTTGTGCCAGTATTCTCTTAACTAATGAGAATGAGAATGCTGGTAGACGAGACATACTTAGTTAGGCTTACAGCCCTGGTGGCCTAGCTGGGAGTTTGCATACTGGCATTTTTGTTTGGCACAGCAAGCTATGGGATACAGCCAAGCCTTTTTGTGGATGTGAAAAGTGCCATTCATATTCCCAATCTTTATGCAGTCTGTAGCATATTGCTGGGACAGAAAAAGAAACAAGGTTAAATGTTTTTATTTCATATTAAAATAACATTAAGCAAAACAAAAGGTCTAATTATGTGTTGCGACAATATCATTAGAATGATTTATCAAGAATACAAAAACTACATATTGAATAAAATGTTTACTTATATAACTGATTGGAAGTATTTATTGATTTTTGTATTCCATCTTAGATTTTAGATATGTAAACAATCAATAACTTAAACTCTTTACTATCTTACATTTAGTATGCTTTTGTATTTTATTTTTTTAAAATCTATCTTCCATGACAAGGCATAGTGTTATCAGGGCAGTGGAAAGAAGTTATTCCAGAACATTGAGATTTTAAACACAGAAGAAGTCGGCAAGCGAATGGGCAGAAATCCTCTACAGAGTATCTCAGTACTTCAATACCTCATACTTATCTATGCTTTTCTCCTTTTGTCTATGCATTTGACCATAGATATTATTTTGTAAAAATTAGAGACATTTTTTTCTAACTACACTTTCATCACTTCTTAAAACCTGAGCTACCCCATGCTTTTTATGAATGAAAACTATAGCAGAACTATCACAGACTTGGGCTCATTGCAATCAGGGTGACTTCAGAGAATGCAAGTGAGTGACAAATGGAGACAGAAACACTAGCTGGTAACAATTTTAATCTGATTTCAAGTCTAAATCTATACTTTAATATTAAAAATACGTTTACATTTATTCTTTGAAAATTAAATACACATATGCAGTGAATTATGACCATATTCACACTTCCATTTATGCTAATTTCCACTTTATCTACAGCATTTCCCCGCAAAATTAAAGTCCTTTAAAAATATTTTATTTTAACATCCCATTGTGTGCAATGATTATTTCTTGTATGTGCATCGGTGTTTAGCTATTCATTGGATTGTGGGAAACCTGCAAGTAGTCAAAATGCTGAAAAACAAACAAAAAAAAGATTCTTCCTCAAATTATGTTTCATAATCTTTCAATAGCTCTTCAGCATGGAGAACTCTGAGAACCTTTTAGTCTGGAAGAGTGATTGGTTTAATTTATGTAGTTCTTCTCTGGGTTAACAAATCTGCTATGTGCTATTTAGCAACCAACATGTCATATCCAGAAAATGGCATTTATCATATCTCTTTCTCATTCTAGGGCTCTTAACAATTTTTCTATCCCTGTTTCCTATTTTTTAAAAAACTATCTGAACCTTGAAGAATGGATTAATATAGATGTGCCATTCAGTGCTGGGCACTCATATTTATGAGACATTTTGACTAGTGTGTCTCTCTGGGAACTACTAGCTAATTTTTAAGTGGTTGAACTCTAAATTGTTGTGTCTGGTAGAAATTGGTAAGAACCATTGTACCTTTCTTCTTTGAGACTTTATAATCAGTTTTAAGGCAACTAGTCTGTGGGCAATAATTACTTCAAGTACTCATCATTACTGCCACCAGTTTAACAATTCTCATTTCAAAGATATATTAAGGGTAACATTTTGTTTTCACACACCCTCATGAAGTCATTTTCCACCTCTAACCATTTGACCATGCTGCCATTATTCTTAATTATCTCATGATTCTGACTCTCGCTGTTCTGTTATGGTTATTTCTGTACAAGAAGTTTTTCCTTAGTAGATTTTAAGTTGTCAAGAACACAATCTATTTCTTATTTCTTTATAAACTTCTAAGGTGTATTTAAATTAGAAATAGATGGTTAGATGAAACATATAATGACCTAAATTTGGAATTATGTCATCGAATCTACCTTGTCATTCAAGTTAATGACACTTGCTCTGATACACTTAGGTAATTAATTATTCTTTGACCATCTGGAAGGAGAATCAAGCATCCTGTTAAATGTTTTAAAGATGTGAAAATAAATGCATGTAATTCAAAACAAGTTTAAAATCTTTGGTTTTTCAGGGTAATAATGAAGTTCTTTAGTTTATTAATATATGTGTATTTGTGTGTGTGTGTGTGTGTGTGCATGCATGCACATGGGATAGCACTTCTCTAGATGTCAGAGTACAGGATTAGGATTCATTTCTTTCCATTCACTATGTGAATTATAGAAATTGAACTCAAGTCATCAGGCTAGGTATAACAAGCCATTATCTGCTAAGCCATCTTGCCAAGAATTTTTATAATATAGGTAATGAAGAGTAACTGACAGTACCAACCCTCAACCTCATAGACCAGATGTCTTGCCTCTATGTTATGAGTAGGAAATGGCCATATTATCACCAAAAAAAACCTAGGTCTTGTAACAAGACTAAAGTCACAGTTCCTACTTTTGCTCTTCTGTCTTGGTATTAAAAATTTTGCCTTAGAATGGGATGGCTCTTTGAGCTATCCATTGCCTCCATTTGTCCTTCTCCAACATAACCTAACAACCAGTCTGTATGGTAACAGATTTTAGGGTAACACACATTGTAAGGTAAGAGGAGTGCTCATATTCTGACTCTGGACATATTACTCCATTTCTACATTACTACTATCATCAGGTTTTTTGAACATGTGTTACTGAAATGCTTTCTATATGATGCACATTTGCTTTTTAGCTGAGACAAGTTGTTATCAAATTCTATGTGAGAAAAACTATTCTAAACAAACATTGGTATAGTGTTAATCAACTACATACTCTTTGAAAACATTTAGGTCTTTTAGGAGAAAAGAATAAAGAGGAAGGGAAGGGTTTCTGTTGGGTTTAAAATTCAGTACAGTGATCTAAGGACAAAATTACTCAAGCCCCTACTGAAAAACATTAGTCAGCATAACTTGAAAGAAAATTTCTCTAGAGGTTAGAAAATTGAAAGAGAGGCACAGATGTTATAAAAACACTGTTTTGAAACAATAAAATCTATACTACAGAGATGGATAATTTTCATTTTAAAATTTTACAATTACAATACATTATAAAAAAAGAAGAAAATCAAATATTGCATCATGGGTAAGCATCTACCATCCCCCCTTAATGTGAATTATTACATTATGGGGAAATTGTTCATAAAATTTATTATTATTTTGCATCAATCCCTTGTTCCTATTCTTGCAAGATATATAAATTTAATTCTTAATTTCTTTGCAAAGGACTCATCAATTATATATTAAATGACTAAGAAAATACTCTGTAAGATTTCAAGAAAGCATGGAATAATATGTGTTTTATTTGTAAAAGATTTCTGCTTGATAGTATTTCATTATTTTGTAACATTTGCTAAATATCTCTTGATTTTTTCTTGTAGTTTTCACCTGTTTTCTTGAATTTTATTAGATGAAATATTACCAACCATTCATGCTAATTATTGTTATTTCTATCACTCACCACATTGACTCAAATTCTTTTTTTTCCTTCTTTATTTTGTATTTATCAAAAAAACAGTAAAATGAATTTAAAATGCGGAAAAGTTAACAATAACTATAAAGAGGATAAGAATCATAAGCATGGCTTATCAAGGGTGGTAATGCAAATAAGATTGCTACACATATATTTACTTTGTGTTCAGCTTTCCCTCTAATTTTTTTTTTCCATCCCAGTATATCCTTATTCAAGGTCCCTTCCCCCTCCCACCACATCTGGCCATTTTTCTTCTCTGCAACTCCCCATCTCCTCCCTGGGCAGGGAGCAGACCGTCCTATAGTCCCACTGACCCAAATTCTTAAGTAGAAAGTCACTACAACAGTAAAAGTGAGTACATTCACTGTTGAAAATATTCACTGATGATCAGACACAAGCTATATCAAAAAAAAATTTCTTGCAAATTCAATTTGCTGACCAGGATTTCTTATGTCTATAGCAGATGATAAAATTGACAGATACTCTATAAAAAACTTCAAAAACTGAAATGGTCTTAGGAAGTAACAATTTCATTTGGTTGTCTATTCCAGAAAAAAATGTAAACTAAAATTCACTTAAAATGTGGTCAATGAGTGAGTGATATATGATCATTTTTCATAATAAATAATTATTACACACTCATATATTTTGTATAAACTGTTTATGTTTATAGACATAAACATACATACCTTGAAATACTATACAGCAATAAAAACAAATGAGTTATTTATATATGCATCAACTTAGATGAACATGTAAGAAAGTATTCTGAAGAAAAAGTTTTTCCATAACTGGTATGGACAATTTATTTGTTTTTATCTAAGATGCTAAGAAAAAAACCAAAATTTTATGAAAGGAATGTTTGTTTTCACTGGTTGTATATGTGGTGGGATATAATTAGTGAACCCCCAAAGTCTTATAACTTTGGTGAGTTCTAGGAATAAATCTTCATAAGGACATGTGAGTACATGTGTGTGGATACTGTAGTGGATTTCATCAGTACAGAACAGATGCTGAATATTGCCCTACATTTTACACAGTTTTATAAATGCATAAAATTTAATATAATGTGTATGAGATCTCTCTCACTACTTAATTATAAGTGAATCACATTATTTTAGATAGTTTTATGTCAACTTGACACAAGCTAGAGTTAGTTGGAAGGAAGGAACCTCAGTTGAAAAAATTTGCTGTGGGTTATTTTCTTAATTAGTGATTGATGGGGATGGTCCCCACCTGTGGTGAGTTGTGCCATCCCTGGGCTCTGGGTCCTGAGTGCTATAAGAAAGCAGACTGAGGAAACCATGGGGAGCAAGCCATACTGCATTCCAGAATGCCTAAACAAGTTTACACTCCCACCAACCTCTCCAGCATAGACTGTCATCTGTGTCTTGTATTTTAGCCAATCTGAACAGGTGTAAGGTGGTATCTCAGAGATGTTTTGCTTTGCATTTCTCTGATGGCTAAAGATGTTGAGCACTTTTTCAAGTGTCTTTCAGTATTTTTAATTCTTCTGCTGACAATTCCCTTTTTAGCTCTGAACCCCATTTTTTTGATTGGGTTATTCAAGGTCTTGGACTCTAGTTTCTTGAGTTCTCTATATATTTTAGAGATCAATCCTCTGTCACTTGGAGGGTTGGTGAAAATCTTTTCCCATTCTGTAGGCTGTCATTTTGTCCTATTGACTATGTCCTTCATTTTACAGAAGTTTCTCAGCTTCAGGACGTCCTACTTATTGATTATTGTTCTTAGTGTATGTGTTACTAGTGTTATATTTAGGAAGTGGTCATCTGTGCCAATGCATTGAAGGATATTTCCTACTTTCTTTTCTATCAATTTCAGTGTGGCTGGGTTTATGTAGATATTCTTTATCAGGCACTTCCATCTTTCCTAAATGAAAATAGGTTTTTTTCCATACATTATATTCTTACCACAGTTTCCCCTCCTTCCATCCCTCCCATTTTCTCCCAGCCCTGCCTTTGCTCTTCCCCAGATCCACCTCTTTCTATTTCCTCTTCAGAAAGGAGCAAACCTCTTAGAGGCAACAGCCAAACTGAACAAAAGAGGAGAAATTAGGAATCTAAATTGGAGGTCTCCATCAGGTCCCTCCCCTCAGAGACAGGGCAGTCAGACAAAGAGAACAAGCAAAGGTTGTAGAAGACAGAGGGTATTGAGGACACCAGGAGAACATGACCTACTGAATTATCTAAGCATGGCTCACATGGGTGCGTGGAGACTGGGGAGGTCCTTCCATTTTCTCCTCATCTCCCATACACTTAATTTTGGAGTCCAAATAATTTCCTGTGTCTCTATTAAAGAAACAAAAAATATCAATTTTCAGTAATTTAATACTATATTGAGATTTGATTTAGGACCTCAACAAATTCACAGGTCACACAGCTGAGTAATTATAATGCATTGAAATGAAAAACAAGTTATTTGTTCCATATGCTCTGGTATTAGAGTGCTTGTTCTGCCTAAAAGGACCAACTTTATTCAACTTTATACTGGTTGTGAAACATTTGAATGAAGATTCTCTCTACAGTTCTGTATTCAGCTATGAAGAACTGTAAATTAATGTGAACAGTTTGACACAGTAAAACGGCTGTGCTTAAATGGAGCCAGTTCTGTCTCATGCAGACTCAAATGTCTTGTGACCTTTCACACAATTTACTTAGTACAGGTTAGGTTTGTATTCGCCACAGCATCAGTACAGTACCTAAGGCTACTGCTTTTTACAGAAGTATCACAGCTCAATGTTGGCAAATGTGAATATTCCATCCTTGCTGAAGAACATGATACTTACCTTATGTCAACATTTGCCACATGAAGCATAAATACATTATTATAAGCCAGAAAGAGAAATGGTTTAATGACTGTAAGCTTTTAAGAATTCATGTTTGATTTACGTATGGACAGGAAAGATGATTCAATGTTTAAGAGCATTTGCTGTTCTTACATAAGAACCAGCTTTTATTCTGAGCATCCATATGGTAACTTAGAAGTCCAAATACAGGGGCTATGATGCCCAGTTTGGACTTCTAAGGAATCTGTCCACATTTGATGCACATGTAGGCTAGCACTTATTCATGTAAACATAAGCACACATATTCTCTTCCTCATACACCACACACACACATTCACAGGCACACATACTGACATGCACACACACTGCAATAAATAAACTATTTACAAAGATTATCTCCTTTTATCTGAGGTGAAAATGTCATTGGGGCTATCCTAATGCAAGACAGTTTGTCAGACTTTGCAAAGAAATGCAAGACTGGGAAAAATGATCATACTAAAATCTATTGAGTGCTCACTATGACCAGTGTGTCTGCTACACAATTTTTGCATTTTCTTCAAAATCACTTATCAGTGGGAACACTCTTGTATGTAGATGATAAAATCTCATTAAGTGTGGTGGAAAATAGCAGGCTGTACACGTTTTAAAAGAAAGAATATCTAGTGCTGGTGTGGGCTCAAAACAATTGAATCAGAATACTTCATCAAGATAGATACAAATCTATATTTCTCTTCTACATGTTAGCTCCACTTACTTTGTATTGGCTTTAAAATTGTATTTGTTGGTTAACTATGAGCTTCACAAGTGTAGTAGTTTTTTAGCCTATTTTTATTTAAAAATTATTCACATCCATCCTTGGCATTTCTTTATATGTTCTGAAGATTAGTCTCTTTCTAGAACTATTTAAACAAAATATTTAGAATGGAAATAATCTCAGTTCTTCTTAAAATGTTCAAACACTGAAATAGATGAAACTGTTAACTGTTGTGAGACCATCACAATGCTAAGACTAAAAGCACACATACCCATATACACATACACACACACAAACAAAGCAAAACTACTGTCTTGTGCTTTGGAGAACAATGATATGAAAGTTCTCAAGATGTGTACTTAGTAAGCACAATACACAGAGTTAAGTCCACAATAGTGATGTTACAAAAATAAATAAATAAAATACTATTGAACCAAATTCAATAGCATCTCAAAAGATTATTAGTTGTGATCAGTTGCTGACACACCACACAATAGATTACAAGTGCCCATTGCTTACAAGTATGTGCATTTCCCATTTTGTTCTTTACTAGCTCAGACAGTTGTTCTTCCTGTTTTAAAGTAAATATTTACAACATCTTGTTTCCGCTGCTGTCAAGAAAATATCACTTTTGTTTTCTAATTTACTTCTAAAAATATGAAATGATCTATGTTTTTTAATGAAATATAAAAACTTATGTTTAAAAAAAGATTTGGTGGAGTGATATACGATGAATCTTTATAATAAATTCATTTCCTTCCTATTCTGCAAAAGAGAGAGATGCTTGTTGTACTTCTAGTGTATTCTACCATATGTAACTAAACAAAAGGAGGACTGTGAACTTACATGCAGAGAATTCTATGCACAGCATCATGGTTTGGGGGTCCGAGGTCATTATCCCATGAAAAGAGCAAGGGACATTATGAGTTTTCAAAATTTTATTTCTCCACATAAAAAGCCAATAAAGGTAGTGATCTTTGCCTGATTATCCCTTGCAAGTTAAATAAATGATACAGAGGGGTGTTGAGTAAGAAATTTGTACATTAAAATGAGGGAAGCAAAGCAAATATGCTAAAATTAACAAAAAAGTTTCTTGTACTTTTAAAGTCATACATTAAGATATGATTCATACTTTTGACTGACTTTGAAATGACTTTTATTGAAATGCCTAGGGTTATTGATCTATTTATCTTCTTTATGGATAAAATGCTTAAACATATATATGGATTGAGTAAATCTCTCTGGACTTTTATGTATCTAAAGAAAAAATACTTCAAATGGAAAATCTTTAAACGCAAATAATTTGATTCAAGCATCATGGATTAATCATCAAACATGTTTTTTCTTATAATTTAATTAATTTTTTATTGACAAGATATTTCAGTTGCATAAAAGCTAAAACAATTATTTTTCCTCTGAAAATAGGTTGTTTAAAAAACTAATGATTTTTCATATATGCATTTTTTTCTAAGTTTTATCTGGGAGGAGTATTGTTGCATAAAGTGTGGGGTTCACAGGTAATGCCCCATATCTTGAAGTTTCACAATTCCTGTGATTTGGTAAATCTGGTTTGTCTGTTTGGTCTTTGATATTTTGTTCCCAATAACATTTCTAGGATCCATAGTGCATTCCTTGTCTATGTCAAGGAGAAGTAATTGGGTTATAGGCTTAGTTCCTCCTGCAGTAGACAGATACATAGGAGTAAAGTAAACTATAGGTAGATACAGATGATATAATAATTGAAGTTGATTAAACTAAAAAAATGCTTTACAAAATCTTTCTTTGGGATTCTATAATATATTGATGATCTTCATTATAAATATTTGATTTGATTTATTCATTTTATATTCATCATGGTATCACGAAGAGTGTTCCTACATTTCACTGATTTGCACAACTGTTCTCAGTCGGGGCAAAAGCTACTCGCTTTCCAGAACATGTAAAGATCATTTCTTTACAAGTTCTCTTAATCCTCTTATTGGCTGCTTCCTTCTGTAAATAACATTTCATCTTGAATTCATGCTAAATGTTGTGTTTTACTTATACCTGTGTCTTAAGTGATCTCAGTAAATTTATTTCCATGATATTTTCAAGTTAATAATAATAATACTTTAGCTTATTTTTCTTTTACTTTGCACAAAACTATTCAACTTTCTTATTCAAAGAAAACATACGCAGGAGTATTCATTACTCCACCAAAATAGATATGATATTTTAGTACCCATAATTCTCCATCTGTATGCCAGATGCTTGCAGACACGTGGCAGTGCTCATATTTTAAACAAACAAATGTGAAATGTACAAGATGGGTAAAGGGCAGTGTTAATGCTTTCCACATGTGCCACCATTATTTGGTGCTATATTAATCTTTTCTGAAATCTTAAATATCATTTGTAAAATGAATGCTGCAATTCTGAAAAATAGAAATGGAAAATGAACCAACATATTTAGCTGCTCACTATTAGCCTCATATGTAACATCTTAGAAAACCCCTTCAAGGCAAAAAAGGATTTGAACTGAGCTCATATGAAAAATAAATGCAAAAGGTCATTGATCTGTGGATACATTTAGTATCAAGTATTCATTTCTTCATCTCTGTGAGATATTTATTATTATTATTATTTACTGAAAATGACTATATAAAACAGAAGTTGTAGTAAAATTAATTATTTGTTATAAAAACAAAATCTGAGGTCAAATATATACACATGTAAGTGTGGTACTTAAAATCACTCTGAGTAGATTAAGTTGTATATTTCTTATCTTGTCATTTTGTTCTATTTGAATATGGACCATCTCTAGACTTCTTTGTTGATGTGCACTGAGTAGCAAGCAGATTTTATTTATTTTTGTATATGTTTTCTGTATAGTCCTGTTTGGTTTTGGCTTTTCCTGCTGTATTTGGTTTCTGGCCCGGACTTTCAGGCCTAGACCAGAGATTTGACCATCGGTCTGGCAGTTTAATACTCCCACAGATTCACGCAGTCACTTATATTAATTTTATGCTGGTTGACCTAGGGCTCAGGCATATTGCTAGCTAGCTCTTGCTCTTAAACTAACCATGATTCTCAGCTTGTTCAGCCATGTGGCTTGATAACTTTTCTCAGCAACGTTTCTTCTTTCCTCTGTGTCTCCTAGCACCTCTGCTCATCTCATCTCACTGGCTATTCTCAGGCATCTCTGCTTTGTCCTTTGTGTTCACAGTGTTTTCTCAGTCTGGTAGCCCCAACCACAATTCCTGTCTGCCTCCAGCCAATCAATATTTTTATTAAACCAGTGGGTGAGACAATTATTTACAATGTAATATCATAATCCTATTACATTTTCATATATATATATTATTTTCTTGACTTGATTTCTATTTCACTGAAGCTTTAGTAGTTTCATACTACCTTGAGACATAATGTCTGTATCTTACTCTAGACATCATGAGGTAATATTTTATCGATAAGACATTCTCATTTAATTTATTTATAAAATTCTATTACAAAACAATTTTCTCAAAACAGAAAATACAAAAAAGATTTTTATCCCTTTGTTTCACATTCAGGAGTGGAAACATGAAAGACAGAGGCCAGTCTGTCTTCTTAGATAAGACCGAGCCAGGCAAACATTCAAGTTCAAAAAAGAAAATTTAGAGAAAACCAGAAATTTAATTTCTTATATATACAAATATATATATATGATATATAGTCCGTTTTTACATACATGCAAACACATAAAAGATGTATAAATTTCTTTCTAAAATTATTGATAAGAAGAAGCTATGGTACTATACTGTAAGGACCTGGATTCATTCCCATATTGATACCTAGGGGGCAGGGCCTAGGTCTGCAAATGAACTCCGCAGCAGCCAATGTATGCAAAGGCTGGATTTACCTTTGAATTCACCAGAAAACTCCAATGGCTTCTGCATCTTACTCCTTTGCCCAATCCTGAAATGTCAAGGTGTGCTGCATCTTGATTATGTATGTTTTTCTTTAAAGATTCCTGCCCACTCTCCCTAGAGGAACATCTTACTCTGTCTTGAGGTTGGGGGGAGAAAACTGGATCTGCCAGGAGTGGAGGCTGATGTAAGCAATATTGGGTCAGTGAGACCTTGGGACAGCCTGCCTCCTGCCCAGGTAGGGGATGGGGAGTTGTGGAGAAGAGAGAATGACCTGATGTGGTGGGAGGGGGAAAGGACCTTGAATAAGTATATACAAGGATAGAAAGTTTGACTTCTTTGTTCATAATAATAAAATAAAATAAAAAATAAAAAAGACCCCCACATGTCTGGGCAGCGGTCCCTTAGTCCTTCTGCTGAGCCATAGCTAGGTTATCGATCCTGGTTCCCTGTATGTAACAATAAATTCCTCACTCTTCACAGCGTGTCCAGCCTCCCTGGTGGCAAGTGTGGAAATTCTTACACGCAGGCATAGTAAATACACGTCAGACATTTACTTTAATGGTTATATAAGACAGTAAGAAAGAATACATTAAAATGTGGTAAAATTGTGTAGTGATGCTTGAACATAGTTTACTACATTTAATACAGGACTTAAATATGTTCTATTTGGAATAATATTTCATGCAATTTTTTGTTTTTTTATTTCTTAATAATATTAAACACGTACAATAAAACTTGGTCATTCCTACTCATTTCTTTCCTCTAATTCTCAAGATAATTTCTTGCAACCTCATCCCCTCCCAACTCAATGACTTTTTGTTTGCTTATTTTTTTTTATTCAATAGCCCACTAAATCCAAATAAGGTTATACATATGTATATGGGTATGACAGTGGCTACGGAAGCTTCAAAAGTCTAGTAGTGACCATACCTTCAAGAAAGAATGATTCTTCCTTTCACAGCTGCTCTCAATTTCCAATATAATCTCCTTAAGGGGTGGGACCTGGAGATTACCTTCCCATCTGTACTGTAATTATCATGATAGCCATGTTATTTTCACAGAACATCATTTCATTGAATTCTGCCCCATCTTCTTGGTTTTACCTTCTTTTTGCCTATGATTCCAATTATTTTTTTTATTTAGTTTTGGCTGGGTGCTCAGAGGGAAAGAATATCCCCCACATATACATATCTGGCATTCCAAACTACAGTGTTAGTCTTAGGAAAAGTCACATCTTCATTGTTTATTATGCCCAACTAAAAATAACTCATAGAAAGTTGGGTATTGTAGCATGTTTCCTATAATCTCAGAATATAGAAGTTATGGCAGAAGGATCAATATTCATTGTTTCTCTCAGCTACATAGCAAGTTTGAGGCCATCCTAAACTGTGAAACAAACAAACAATACCCACTCAACATAGATAATGCATGCAATTCATGTTTTTAAATTTACCTAGTCATTATTCTCCATGAGGATGAAATTAGTATATGTTATTCTAACTTTCATTTGTGTCTAAGAACATACACAAAGTATTTCATCTTGCTTTTGTTTATTAGTAGAGAGGATTGATAAATATGTTGTCATGATCTTAGAAAGCATCCACCCAATTCCAGAATTACCAGAAGTAGAGGCTCACATCATTCATTCTTCTTAATGTTGCAAACCTAACTGCTCTTTTTAAAAGTTATACAATTAATGTTTAATTGTCTTTTTTAAAGAACATGCTTTGAGTTTATTGAATTTATTTGTTATCTAAATATTACAAAGTGAAAGGGGAGGTATAAACGTGGATGGGGGTAGAACACTGAAAGAATAACCCTGGAATCAGTTCCTGGTACCAGGTGTGCAACTTGGGACAGGTATATACTGTTCCATATCAGATAAACACCCCTCTGCTTGCTCTTCTCTTCAACCCAGGGATAATGCAAAATATTCAGTTTATTTTTCTTTTCCACAGCTTGCAGTAGCACTTGTTATTCATTAGAAAATACAGATTTGTCTATTTCTAGCACCTTCAAGTTGCAATGTTCATGATTCAAAGCCTCATACAGCAGCTCCAGCCCATTGTGGTCTAAGGTTATCCAATGAGCTTCAGGCTAGTCAGTTTTTGCATGTGGTGAGAGCTTGGCAAGGTCTGCAAAATAGTCAGTTATGAACACACACATGTCTAACCATAACTACCGAAGAGGGAATTTTGGGTCTTTCAAAGATTTATACTGAAGGCTGACTATACTATCTTCCATGGACTTTGTCCCCAGATCAAGCAGAGAGAGGCATTTGTTGCACAAAAAGCTTTGTAGAGATGACCACATGCAGTTAAGCAATGTCACAGGGCAAAGAGACAGCAATAGGACAGAAATAGTGCTTCTGCTCAGCATGTTGGGCATTTCATCATCACACACATATTCTTAATCACATCACTGGAGAGATTAGTACCATACAGATTCACAAATTTCAGGTGAGGTGGTTAAATTTAATTTGTATAGTAATAAACTCAAGTGCAGCATTTTATCATGATACCTAAGCTAAAGGATGGAAATTAAGAATTCTGTTATCTCTGTGTTTTTAGCCTCTTTGAAACTTCCCCCAGAAGTAAACTGTCAATGCTTCCTTTGAAAAAATTTTATCTACAAGCACAAGTCATAACATGGAAGCTTGTTAAAATCAAATAATACATAAAGCTTGAAGATGAAATATAAATTTTGAAAAAATCAACACGGAAGACAAAAAATAATGGTTTTCTTTCTTCCTGGGGTACGTGGATTATTTTATCATCCTTTCTATAGTTGGTGTCTAATAGATTGGTCACATTAATGTTTTAGGTCCTTAGAATAGTATCTGGCCAATAGAAACACACAAATGCTTGTAGAATGGGTAGAAACCTGTGAGCCTTGCTCCAGATCTCCAGAGCTAGGAAGAATCTTCTGTTTATTTCCACAGAATGAGGTTGGACAGAAGTGTATAAGCCAGTACACGTTCTTATCCCTGAACTCTGAGGAACTCTAAAAAAAAAAAAAAAAAAAAAAAAAAAATGGTAAGAGAGGCACTGTAAGCAGCATGTACTTATGTTCCTGTCTGTTACCAGTGTTTGCTCAATAGTCAAAAGTACACAGAAATTCATCTGAAGAGAAACATGGGGTTAATAGAGTTATTCCCAAGGAGATCATGAACTATCATTTCTCAAAAGTGGAAAATGAATTGAACACATTTGAATGTCATTTTTTTCTAGTATCTCTTTGAACTTCTAAATATGACAAACATTCAAGTCCTCCCATTTTTTTAGTTCTTTAAAATTAATTTTAAAGTTTACAAAAATACTGTTGAAATAAATTGAAAGTAAATGATACCCAGTCATTCAGCAAAAAATCAACAATGGGACTAAGCTTTAGTTTAAATGGTGATATGTGTGGTTTCAAATAGGCAGGTTTTCTTTAATGCATTAACATGGAGTACCCAAATCAGGTCACTAGAAAGCAATTAAACTCATTTTAGGAGCAAAATAAGTGTAAGAATCACAGATTTAAATTCTCCACAAACTACCTTTGCGAATTGATATATATATATGTTTTCCATAGCTATTTACCTACTCTTTCTATAATTGCAATTTCCAAACTCTAATTTCCATCGGAAAAATTATGTTGTTCTCTTTGGAATACTTTAGATGTGATTTTTTTGTTTTTGTTTCTGAGCCTGTACTTATTATAAATATGACAAATTCATACTACTCTAGTAAAAGAGTCATACTTTAAATTACTCTTCACACATTTTAATGATGTTCTGTATTGTTCTTAATGAAGGTCAGACCTGTGAGATAATATGCTATTATTGGCTGAATTCTAGCTATTTTGTATGCATTATACATCTGACAAGAATACAGCTTCTGAAGAAGACATTCATTTACATAAAAAATGTTTTGCTATGAGCAAACCAAAGCATGCTGGTATATAAATATAGAAAGTGTTGGTGGATTCATAGTTTTATTCCACAAATATATATATTTGATGCTCAGAGAATGAAGACAAAAGACCACTTTGTATTTATTATTTATTACTTTTCTGCTCTTTTCACTTGTTTTTTTGTTCCTCTGTTTCAATTATGTGTACAAATATTTAGTAATGTTTAGCTGTTGAGCTGATTACTCACTCAGCAAGGACACCATACCTGCCATTCTACAAGTGCCTTCCCACTATAGCTTTGCAGAAACATCAAAGAGATCTGCAACAGGCTTTAATTGTGAGGAAAAATTGTGAAAAATTCAGGCTAAATTAAAACATACCCAGAGTGAAAGCATAAGGAGGAGACCTGATTTGGTTGTTAGACTTTTTTTAAATGATGTTATGTGAAGCTCTGTATATCTTTTTCAGACTTGTTATCCTTTCTTTGGTTTTCTGTCCGTTCTTGAGCCACAGGAAGAGAGATGCTTTGGATTATACTTCACAGTTTTCCCCTAAATCCTTCTGCAAAGAAGTGTTTTTGAGGTTTTTAGATTGTACTCAGAAGAAATTTCACAACTGAATTATTTTCCTATAAATGTAATCAATTCACAAGGCAAATCTGGAAAAGCAACATGAAAATTCTTCAAAGTTAAAATTGATACGAATGATTGATTTAGTTTTCTTCTTTTTATTTAAACCTTAGGAAATTGCCTATGTCAGGGTGGAATTTCACAATGATTCCCTTTGAGGATGTGCAGGCTCCTGAGGTTCTTCTTAAGTTTTGTTCAATACTAATAGATCTTTCTCACTACTCCTTAAACGTGCTGTTTACTTGACTCAATTTGATTCTCAAAACTGAACTTGACTGGTCTCAAAGCTTGTAGAAAAGACAGATGATTTCATTTAACTTCCGCACATACTGTCCAACTGAAACTAAGTAATCATTTGCTACCGGATACATGATCACTGTCATTGATTTCTTTATATCTTTGAAAAGATTTTTAAGCATAAGGGGAAATGCTACCTCCAAAAAATGTATATTGAATGCTTTATTGGAAAAGCCAACATTTAGAATAATAGTTTCAATTTCTATTGAGTTCCTAAGTATACATCTCTGTAATCCTGAAAGACATTGTGGCCATCATTGTTGTAGTTTACCCAGGAGTTAGGACTAAATCAAAAGTATTTCTCAGGTAAATATGGTATTGAATGCCTGTATTTCACCACTTAAGATGTTGAAGCTAGGGAGTCACATATACTAGGCCAACTTCAATGACATGGATGAACAATAACTTCAGGAAAACTAAAACCTAATTATTTTAATAAAAAGTATAAATAGATAAAATGGCATAAATGTTATTTTAATAAATTAAAAATAAATTTTAAATTATTTTTATTCATGTTCTCTCTTTGTGTGTGTATGTATGTGTGTGTGTGTGCATTCATTAAAATTATGTTGTCAGAATTAGCAGTAAGCACCTGCTGAGTGATCACATCATGCCTTCATTTTGGTGAAGTGTTAATACCCCTTAATTAGGACATGTTGATTAAAAATAGGTGAATAGGTGAACTATAAAGCAATTAAGGAGAGAGAGAGAGAGAGAGAGAGAGAGAGAGAGAGAGAGAGAGAGAGATCACAGGGCATAACACATTGATACTTGCTTCTCACTTTCTTTGCCTCAGACCTGAGAGGCATCAGTGCTGAGCAAGAAAGAGCACAAAGACAGAATCAAGGAAAGAAGGAAATTTGAAATATTTTTCTTCTGTGGTTTTTCCATAACTTTCAAGGAATTAGTGAATGATACATAATCATCAGCTTATCTAAAAGCACTATAAACACAATGCAGGAAAGTAGAACAAAATATAGATCATTATGGATGAACTCAAAGGGAACTTAATTTTTCTTGAAATGTAAATGGAGAAAATGTGGTAACGTGAGATATTAAAATGTTGTGATTGTCTTCCATATTAACATGCTCAGAACTGTCCCCAAGCCTGAGATCAGGCATCAAACTTGCTTTTTGTCATTTATCACAGGAAAACCACCCCTGTAAATACCCATTCCCATCAGTCTGCAGTAGAATGTAGATGCTTGTATAGGTTAGTGTTACTTCCTCTAGGAATCAATTCAGAATGTATCCTGCTATTTTTCTGCCATCTAACAGAGATACATAAGGGATAACTCTTTTATAGCTTTTAATCCCTTATGTCAAAAATTTTAAAATGTATATGATTGTTTAGAAAAATCCATTTATTCTAAATAGACACTAAATTTAAAGTTTGGTTGAAATAGTATAAATAAAAAAAAATCTTTATCCAAATGAGGTAGAAATAACCTCTGAAAGTTTAACGGCTTCATTTAAATCTTGCCAAATCTATCATCTGGACAGTGAATTACCAGGTGCATGCAAAGGGTGTTATTGACCTATTCATCTAGCTTCTTTCTCCCTTGAAATTCAAACTACAAACAACGTGATTCTGATTGCGCTTCTGTGTGCAGCTGTACCGAGATTGATTACTGCATCTCTTGTGCCTAGCATCATTGCCACTGGCAGGCCTGGAGGTGAGCTTCTTTCCAGTGCATTGCAACACTCTGATAGAATCTATCTCTTAGTTTTATGTTATAAACCTTCTTTCCATGGTTGTTTATTTCATCTTCTGCTGAATATTTTATTTAAAAATGAACAGTTGTGAGTAGATGCTTTTAGTCTGTGCTGGTCAAGCGTTTACTGGCTGTACATTTTACAGTACAGTGGACAGTAATGCACTGGCTGGCAATAAAGAGAAGTGTTTTCTTTCCTTTCATGCCATCAGTTCTGTTTATATCTAAGAACAGTAAAGGATCACAGTCTCTCACATTCTGTTTTATTAATGATTTTATCTTATAAACACATATATGTATAAATGGTGAATATTAAGTATAAATATGTACAAAGATATAGGATTATATCTTTAAAACTAAAGTATTAATGTTCAAAAACACATTTGACATTTAAGAGAAAAAGTAGTGCTAACTATATCTTACTAAGCTCTATCCTGACAGTCTCCTGCCTTTCATTCCTCTGCAAAGGAAATAAATAGAGGTCATAAAAAAATGTTTAGCACATTTCCTCAAACCAGGTTTTCTGAATTTCATTCCTGTCTCAGAAATATATTTGGCATATGACACTGACTTTTCAATTTCTTCACTTTAATGCTGAGTAAACTGTGAATCCTGTAGGGTCAAAATAAATAGTAAATTAATGGTTAGAGCAATTTAACATTGTCTTTATTGTTGTTAAGTATTAAGTAAATGTTAGATACTATATTTGTGATATTGATGAGCTGCCAAAACTATAAATAGCAATTACATAAAAAGAGCTGTATTGTATCAGGTTCTCAAACGAATGTTCTACCCAAGAATTTATCAAATATACTAGTTTGTTCATTTGGCTTTTCTTGTGTAATGTTTAATTATATAATAAATCATATATCATCTATTGATCTATCACCTGTCTATGTCGATTTGTGTTGATTGACTACAATAATGAATGAGGAGTTATCATTGTATGTAGTAGACTATGGATAGTTTTAGGACAGTTCTGGCTTCTAGCAAGTGCTGTGTATCCTATGATGCCAAGGAGTATTGCCACTTTTTGCAAAGTTATGTTTACAAGCTTTGGAGACAAGATGAAAATATCACTTGTTTTGTAATTATTAGTATATATGAATAGTTTGATTTTCAGATCTCATACTTTCATTTTGTTTTGTTTCCCATCTAGAGTTCCTTTAAAGAATGAACGATCTATCTGAGGATATAAAAGAGTCTCCACAAAACTAGAAGGTGCCATTCAGCACTTCTGATGATTTCCAATTGGGGTTGAAGCTATACCATGGAAAGGACACTCTATGATTTCTATCACAACTGTTGATCAAACGACAATCAGTCTATGGTGAGACTCACCCTCTAGGTGAGAAGTAGTTTCATAGTCTGAGTCCACTGTAAAACTTCTGTTTATTTTTTTCCACAAATGCCTTATCTTCATTTATTCATTTGTTCTTCTTCAAGAGTATTGATCACACTATCCTGCCATTCATTCACCAGTATTCTCCAGTCAGATCATCATCTCTAGCTCTGCCCATTTAAGTGTAGACACTTTGTGAAGCTCAAGAACAAAGAGTAATTCTCTTCATCACTGCTCTTTCTCTCATGAAAGCCATTTCAGAATGAACTTTTAGGTCTAGAATCATCCACTTTGGGGAAAACTAACATACCACTATTACTTTTAATGAAATAGGATTTTTTTTTTCCTCAGATTACTGGTTTTGAGGATTTCACATAAGGCCATGTGTTGGCTAAAGAAAACAATGGAACTAAATGCACATAAGTTACTTCTTCCTAAAACTTATATGCACCTCCAGGATATTCTCAAACTTAATTTTAAGTCCTATTTGAAGGTGGATGCAATTCATATAAAAAATTTTGGACATGAGCATAAATTATTAATGGTGAGTTGATGTTTCAGTGATTTGAGATCAAATATTTGATCTCTTTTGAGTGATGTGTCTTGAAGGGCACATTCACATCATTGTTGCTAAAGCCCAGGGAACACAGTAAGAGTTGGAAGAAAGGGCATAAGGGCAATAGATAGAGAGAAGTTTTGGAAATTCTTTATTTCTGGGAATGACAACCATTATAGTCATCATCTCACAGCATCTGTGGTTACCTGCACTGGATTTGTCCTATACTTGGACTCTTAGTAATCACAGATTGGTGAAGAACTCAGGATACTTACCTCCTCCATGATGAATCATTGCTTACTGATGGATTCAGGTGGGGAGTAGTTATTTTACTAAGTTGTGTACTTGATGATGCATCAAAGCATGTTACACTTGGCATTCCCAAAATTCATGTTCATGGATACAACTCTCATTAAACTCAGTGGGTCATAAAACAAAAGACAATAATTTAGGGAAGACACTAACTAGTAGGGAAGATAGGTTTGACAAAGGCAGCAGGAACATTAGAGCATTAAAGTAAGAGTAATCAGAAATCATTGATATGTATATATATATATACATACATACGTGTATGTATAAATATCAAATGATAAATTAACATTTAAGAAAAGTTAAACAAATATTTGGTTAAGAGACAGAAACTGCCTCATATGATTAATATCTTATGTTTACTGGCATAGTTCTGATGCTAACTGAACAGGCTATTCTGTGATTCAAAGCCTTCCATGCACATATGCATTTTGAGCACCATGACATTTATTTCCAGAAGGCAAGCCATAGAACAGCTTTTGATGTGACTTCAAGTTCTACACTGACCATGCTTTATTTGTGTTTCACTAGAAAAAAATAGCTTGCTGGCCTTCTTGGTAGTTTGATAAGAGTTTCATACTTAGCTGACTTTGATGTTACCCTTAAAATTCTGTAAAAAGCCAACAGTTATTATATTTCCTTCTTGGTGCTAGAGTGGTTATATGAAATTTCCTGTTCTTTGTCTTGAGTTATCCTGATGTCTTCCAGACCACTGAACTCTCAGCCTGAGGTTAGTAAGTGGGTGCTATTGCTTATCAGGTTCAATGGCAGGCAAATAGCAACACATTTATTTGATTGTAGTGTGGAAGGAAAGAATGCTGGATTATTGGACAAGGCCTGAAAGTAGTGTTTGGATTATCTTGAAGAAGACAGTGAATGTTTAGTTTTAGGTCTTTACTGCTGAAACTATTGCAAACCACTTTGTGAGTTTCATAGTAATGGTGTGCACATGCTCGTGTGTGAACCACTGTGCATATAAAGAGAGATTAATATAAAAACACTGTTAGGTTCATGGAAAGACTGTGCCCCTTGCAACCTCCTCTGTCTCCTGAGCAGACTACACAAGCCAGAAAACTGGAAAGAGCTAAGCAGCATTCCCATATTTGTCTAAAAACACACAGATTTCTGGTCATGCTCTGAGAGTAGAAATCTCTTTTAGGATATCATGGTGAAAGGTAGAAGATTTCATTTGGTATTTCTTACAAGAATAGGCTTCATTCCTGGGTCAAATAACTGATGACAGAACTCAGTTGCTGGTGGACTGTATCTATTTCATCTCCTCATTCTAGAATTGTATCAATGGCCACAGTAGCCCTAAATACGCATTTCTTCAGAATGTAGATATTTCATTTCTTTCATCTTATTGGCACTCTCATTTGAACTAAAAAATTGAAGATTTTCAATTCTGATAATATCAGGAGTTATATCATTGTTAATGTGCACTGAGTATTGGAGAAGCAGCATACCAAATATTACATAGACTGTATAAACTTTTCCAATTTGCTTACTGACATGAGGCTATGAACTATCAATACAAGGACATTTGCATTAACTAGACTTGGACTTATTTTTCTATCATATGACTTAAATTTATAGCAATATGACTCTTAGCAAATCTTTATAATCAAGCAGCTAAAACACTTTTGTGAAGTTCTGAGCAGGTTATGAATATAGACTTTTTGTCCTCAGTTACTATTGTTAGTTAATTTAAAGCCTTTTCATTGTCATTGCTAAGTGCTTTAGTCTGACATGTATTTTCCAAATGAAATGTGGCTTTGATGGATAAACTCAATTAAAGCTTAGGCTTTAGATAAGTTAAGCAGAGAATTGGACTGATCTTTACCAATCTACCTTTAAAAATACAATAAGTATTTCAAAATGAAGCAGTCATAAATTATATGGAAAATATGTGAGTAAAACAGATTGAAATGAAAATCAATTACTCTATGCAAATTTCTATTGCTTAGGAAACAGCATTTATTTTCCTCCCTGACTGCTGTAGTTTGTATGAACTTCCATTAAGTAAAATCAGACAACTGCCTATTATTTGTTGCGGGTATAAAAATTCTGCCTTGTTATAATATTTAATTTTGGTAAGTCAGCTAGTTTTATTTTATGATTAACAATATGAACTCATTCATAATCTAAAGACCCATAAAAAACATGGTATTTTTTAGATTGTTAAGTATTTTAAGACATGATTAATGAATAGCTTGCTTGAGAAAAACTCTCAGTTTTTTAAATCTTCTAATCATTTAGTTTTTATTTTAATTGTTAAGTTTAATTTTCTATATTCTCTGTGACCAATATAAAAACATTATAAGAAATTGCTATGGGTAATATAGGTAACTTTTAAAAAAGATAAAAAGAGATACATGAATAAAATTTAATGTTTTCAAAGTACTACACACATATACACACAGAGACACACACACACACAAACACAAATGGAAAAATAGAGACAAAGACATCTATTCCTGTAAGAAATGTGTGTATTGAATTGTCTTATTTCTAATTAGAGTAAACTTTTAATATTAACCTAGAATTCTATTATTTTTGAAGTAGCATTAAGAGAAACCATGAATTTTAAATATTTCCTCAGAACAAATATAGCCAAGAAGACAATCTGTAGTAATTAGTAGTTTGATTTTGAAAATCAAATAAATTTTAATTTAAATTTCAAGCATCTAATAAATGACAACTTGAGTCCAGGATCTAAATTCAAATGCTAAATATTCAATTTCATTTGAAATAACAGGATGCCAGGATTGCCAAAACAATTTTGTTCATCAAAAGAACCTCAGGAGGCATCACCATCGCTGACTTTAAGTTATACTATAGAACTACAATAATAAAAACAGCCTGGTACTGGCATAAAAACAGGCTTCTGGATCAATGGAATCGAACTGAAGACCCCGATATTAACCCACACACCTATGAACAGCTGATTTTTGAAAAGAAAGCCAAAATTATTCAATGGAAAAACGATAGTATCTTCAACAAATGTTGTTGGCATAAATGGACAGTAGTGTGTAGAAAAATGCAAATAGATTCAAACCTGTTACCCTGCACAAAACTTAAATCTAAGTGGATCAAAGACTTCAATATAAAACCATTTTTACTAAACTTGACAGAAAAGAAAGTGGGAAATACCCTCCAATGCATTGGCACAGGTGACCACTTCCTAAATATAACACCATTAGCACAGACGCTAAGAACAACAATCAATAAGTGGGACCTCCTGTAACTGAGAAGTTTCTTTAAGGCCAAGGACACAGTCACTAAGACAAAATGACAGCCTACATAATGGGAAGAGATCTTCACCAGCTCTACAAGTGACAAAAGATTGGTTACTTAAATATATAGAGAGCTCAATAAACTAGATCCCCAAACCCTAAATAACCCAATTAAAAATGGGGTTCAGAACTAGGGAATTCTCAGCAGAAGAGTTACAAATGGCTGAAAGGCACTTGAAAAAGTGCTCAACATCTTTAGTCATCAGAGAAATGCAAATCAAAACAATTTTGAGATACCACCTTACACCTGTCAGAATGGCTAAGATTAAAGAAACAAATGACAGCCTATGCTGGAGAAGTTGTGGAGCAAGGGGAATAATACTCCTTTGTTAGTAGGAATATAAACTTCTTCAGCCACTCTGGAAAACAGTATGGTGGTTTCTCAGACAACTGGGAATCAGTCTCCCCAAGGGTCCATTAATACCACTTTTAGGCATATACCCTAAAGACAAACATTTGCACTCCAAAATCATATGTTCATAGCAGCATTATTTATAATAGCAAGAACCTTGACACAACCTAGAAGCCCCTCAACTGAAGAATGGATTAACAAAGTGTTGTTCATCTACACAGTAGAGTACTACTCAGCAGTAAGAAAAAATGGTACCCTAAAATTCTCAGGTAAATAGATGGAATTGAAGAATATCTTCCTGAGCAAGGTATCTCAAAACCAGAAAGATAAGCAGGGGATGTACTCACTCATCAGTGGACTTAAAAAAAAAAAAAAAAAAAACAACAACAACAAAAAACATATTATTGTATATAAGAGCTTAAAGCTAAAACATAGGTAAATAAAACGATGCTTCACTTCTGCATTGAAGGCAGCTGGCAGGGGTGTGAGTGAGGAAGGAATCGTTTTCTTTAAGGGGCTGGCCATAGGGTGTTTAATTATGCTCCAGTAAGTAAATAAATTTCACAAATGGACTTTTTTGCTATTGGGACGATCATAAGAGTGGGTATGAAACTCAGAGGACTGATAACTGAGTTTGATGTGGTGCACAATGTAAAATCACCAAATAATAAATAAAAATATTAAAAAATATGAACAGATACCCCTGATAACTTCATAATGTTTGTACTCAAAGTTACCTGAGATCAAACACTTAAGAGGTGACAGGTCACAGTAAACTATAGACTCCTCATAGTTCTATGATTTAGTAATATATGGTACTTATCTATTCTTAAAAGAGCCTATTTAAATTCAGGCTATTTGTTTTAACTTTTCTAATTAATGTTTCTGTGATTGGTTATATTATAATATATATTCTTTCCAATTGCCTTATAGGAAGCTACCAGGAGAGAAAAGTATTTGCGTGTATATTCTCTTTGAAGAAGTAGTTGAATAAACGGCTTAAGAAATGTCTATGTTCCATATGAGCCTGAGATACTTTTAGTTCTCAATATGAAGACTGAAAATCAGTCTAAGACAAAGTCCAACATCTCACAATGACACGGAAGTGTCAAAGCACAGAGTGTTAGTACTTCCCATAGATAAAACTGAATAATTTGAATAACTCCCCCAAATAATCACCCTATTATAATTTAAAATATTAAACATTTTTAGTTTATAAAGGGAGAGATAAATGACCAATTATCTAAGTAAACACTAGAAAGCAGATTATTCATTTGACTTTTTCTTCATTTTTTTTTTCAATTTATCTTTTTAGTCCTTTCTGATTCTTACTTATATTCTGTACCTCCGTCAGCTCTCTAATGCCTTGGCAGAAACAGGGCATTTTGATGATTTCCATTTTCAGAACGTCATTCTCTAAAGATTTCAGTGCTTATAATCTTAGGGTCAGTAATTCCTATATGTATTAATTTTATTTGCACATGTGTCTCTTTCCAGAAATCTCTCTTCATCACTGATCTCACATATTCAATGGTCTGCTCTACCATCCTCAGCTAAGTGACTAATTGGAATCTCAACCATGACTGCAACATTGCACATTGAGCTCTCTCTCTATTAAAAAAATATTCACTCAAGCTTTCATCAATCTTTCCAGTCTTGTATTTTTTAGGTATTTGTTCTTGATTACTTATTAGAGAGGAAGACAAAACATGGCTGACCAAATGATAAGTAAACTGCTATAAATATTTTCTTACACTACCGTATCACCATTAGTGAACTATATTATTTTCATTGATCTAGTTTGTAAATTGTTTACATCAGGAATAATATCAAACCATATTTTTATTAATATTAATTTGTGAATTGTTTACTTATGGGAGAGTAATCCATTCTTGTTTTTCAGGCTTTAGTTTTATTAGTTTTGGTTCCTCTTATCTTTTCAGCTCTATCTCTCCTACTCTTTTTTTTTCTTCTTCATTTTTCTCCTCCTTCCTCTTCCATTTCTTCTTTTTCTAATTCTTTCTCACTCTTTCCTGTTCTCTTTCTTCCCCTTTTAGCTTTTTCCTTTGTGCTCTTCACCATCCCTCCTACTTATTCACACATCCTTCTCTCTCCCTCATTTAATTAACCTGTAAATATTACCAAGACTTTATGTCGCTTACTCACCAGTTCTCTTTTATTATGCTTATCACTATGTAAAAAACTAAATTTTAAGACTCTAACCTTTTGTTATTAATAAAAATAGTTTTATAGATATTTTTCTCCTTTATTTCCTTCTTCCCTATTTGATAGAAATTGTACTGAAATATGGTTAGGCCATTATGTCTTGATTCCTCTTCAGGTGTTCTCTTGACTGGGTTTTGTCAGCACTGCTACTGCCTCTTTATATTTTCTTTATCTTTTTCTAATTATGATAATTTGTAACTCAATTTAGAAATTGAGCATTTATTTGCTTGTTCATGTGCTAATCTGATATCTTCAGATTAAATCTATTGATAACTCTAACCTGATGCGGGATATCTTTCTGTATGCTGTGAATATCTTTGGTTAATAAAGGGACTGTTTTGGCCTATGGCAAGGCATTTGAGAAGCTGAGAAATCCATGCATAGATAAAGGAGAAAGAGCGCAGAGTCAGAGATGAACTCTGCCCAAGACAGTAATTTCTAATGGAATACAGGTAAAGCCACTAGCCATGTGACAAGACATAAATTAATAGAAGTGGGTTAAGTTGTAAGAACTAGGAAGCAATATGCCTGAGCCATAGGCCAAACATCATGTAATTAATATAAGCTTCTGTGTGATTATTAGGACTGAGCATCTGAGGGTTATTTATTTGGGACAGCTGGTCTGTATCTCGGGGCTAGCTAGGCCAGAATCTTCTCCCCTCTACCATGGACCTTTTGAAAGGTTGGATAGGATTAGACAATTTCATAAAGCAGTCTTTCATTTTGGAAAGTATAAAATTATTCTCCCAATATTTGAAAAATCAAGGACCTACTTATTTTATTTTATTTTTTTAATTTAAAACATTTTTCCCATACCCACCACTGTCCCTTCCCCCTCCAGAGCCTACTTATAATACATATAATTTACATACATATACCTTTATACAAGGTTCCTCAGGGGTACCTTTTCTTGTTACTTTACTTGCTTTAAATATTTGTATTTTTTGTAATATATTTAGTATTCCCATGAAATTAATGAAATATAGTATAGAGAATGAATCTTATTTAAATGTCTAATAACTTGAACTCCACTATTTTATTCCATAATGTGCAATTTATGTCAAAATGATCACTATGTTATTTAAAACACTAACTTGCTGAATTAATTGTGATCTTTTATAAAAATTGTATTCAATAACAATTCTAGTAACTATTTCTGTCCATTTGTGAAATAATAGAGTAGATATGACAGATAAAACTTATACATTTAAAAAAACTGAGAATCCATTTTCAGGAAATATTTCACAGTTTTCAATTATAATGAGCCAATCCTATTGTCTGAATGTAATAAAAACTGGTCTACAGCATTCACTATCTTAAATATCAGTTTTCTTATTATAAAATTTTTATCAGATTAACAGCTACATCTATAAAATCATGAATGTATTTGTATATTTTCTTTCTTAAATAAATTTATTAATTAATACATGCATTATAATCATTAGAATTATTTGATTTTGCTTAATTATCTGTGTGCATTTGTATTTGTGTGTTGGACTCTGTGCATGTGTGTGTGTGTGTGTGTGTGTGTGTGTGTGTGTGTGTGTGTGCAATTACCTGAAGAGTACAGAAAAAGATGTCAGAACTCTGGAGCTAGAGTTGCAGGCAATTATGATCCTCTCAGGGAAAGTTCTGGAAACCAAACTTAGGTCTTCTTCAAGAGCATTATGTTATACTAATTGCTCATTAACTTCCCTATCTATATATTTTTAATTGTTACTTACATTCTGTACATAGATAGTTCTTACAGTGTTTAATGATTAGGTCATACAGTCTTGACATGTTATCACATTTGTTTGATTTTACAGCACAGATAAGATCTTTTTTAAAAATTCAAATACTTTAATTATGAAAATAACTTAGAACTAAGAATAAAAAATACACAGTAGCTGTTGGTGGTAGTTACTAGTTCATGTATCATTCTTATATCAACTCATTGTTTTTCTTTTTATCCCCCTTGACACTATGTTATTCTATTTTTTTCTCATTTTTTCCCATGATCTTTTTAGTTTGCTTAGTCAATTATTTCCCAATTCCCTGGTGTCTTAAATTCATCCACAAAACATGAGGAATTTTGAGGTTAAGAATAAATGATTATTAACTGGCCACCTATGAGAGCAAAGCTTTAAACAGTTACAATTTGTAATAAAACTATAAAGACAAAGTACATATTTTTGCTTAAGTAAATTACTGATTTGTAAAAGTTGTTATATATCTACAATAATCCATCAGTTCAAAGGACAACCTTTCATCCTACGTTGGTATCCTATGAGTTTTTCCAAATGTCACACAGTAACTTGATGTATAATTCATTGAATGTACTGTTCATTCTTTGAGTATGAATTCAGATACTTTCCATTCTTTTAATTACTTATTCAAGGTGTTCCCATGTTAGAAACTTAAAAGGAATTATGAAAGAAATGCTTTGAAATATGAAGAAATCCAATTATGAACCATATAAATATACAAGCAATTAAATTTAAGTAGTTTATACCTAACATGTCATGGACGTAATTTCTTAAAGGGTTATAAAAGAATTAGTGATAAAGTGTTAAGTTTAAGCATTTCATTAAAATGAGGATGGTATTCCCATTTGAAGTGCACTTATGTTTTCCCCAAATTCTTACACTATAATAATCAGAAGACCTTAAAAATACATAACAATGCCCAAAAACACATCCATAATTTAAATTAACATAATCAGAACTTGAGTTGGCAAATATTCAATTTTGCTTTTAAGAAATTTTAATTATTAACTTTGCAGAGTATTAAAAGTTTTCTATTTGGAGAAAAAATTATGTATTTAGTTTTTAGCTGTGTGGATAGTGTGCTCTAAAGTCTTGTTATTTCAGTGATTTTTTTTTTTTATGTTGTTTTAGGAAAGTAACTCTAGAGGAAAAAAATGTGGTTTTTTTTGCTTTGACTTTACCATAACAGAAAATGTAAAGCAAGTTTAGTTAGTTTTCTAAGCCTCAATTTTCTTATTTGGAAAATGAAGGATTTGGTCTGGTGATTCAGAAATTCTCCACTATCTAGAATATGAGTAAATTCTATTACAAGCTCAATTACCTCATTATCTTTGATGGTCCAAAGAAAGTGATTAGCAAATATATTGAAGTTTTGCATCTGATTTTAGATCAGATCTTTGACTCACTGCTCAGCCCAGTATCTAAGGAGAAAAGAATGCACAGAGGCTTGTGACAAGTAGAAGGAATATGAAACCTTAAAGTTATGCTTTTAAATATATTTTCAGATTCTGATGTCAGAATACTAAACAAAGAATATATTAACTTTTCTTTATGAACACTTTGAGTTTTCAGGGGTACTTCACCCTGGTAGCCTTAATACAGGAAAATTTCTAATCTACTATTCATATTGGCCCTGAGGCTAAAAAAATTAAATTAAATCAAACCCCAAAATCATTTGTTTTGGTAAATTTGATTAAATTATAATTTTTTTTGAAATTTTCAACATCCCTTGTATCTAACTTCTTTTCTTGAGTTATTTAACATTTATATACTAAGATGGTGTTTTATTTTGACATCTCCAAGTGTCAATAAAAAATAGGCAAATAAATATAAAAATAGAAGCCTACTTTTAAAAAGTTCAGACACTTTTCTATGAGTATTTACTAGGGTTACCTTCATAACCCATACCCTCATACCCAGGAACTTTCCATTGCACTGGGTTTCCACACCACTACCCTAATGCCCTTCAAATTTATCTGGGTCTCCTCTCTACCCACCCCCAGTCTACCCACAGAATCTATTTTATTTCCCCTTCCAGGGAGATCCATATTTTCCCATATATCTTTCCTTTCCACCTACCCTCTCTGGAACACTGAATTTTAACTTGATTAGTATTTACTTAATAGCTAACATCCACTTTTAAGTTAATATACATCATATTTTCTTTATGGCTTTGGATTACCTCACTCAGGATGATTTCTTTCTAGTTCCATTCATTTGTCTACAAATTTCATGATGTCATTTCTTTTAACTGCTGAATAGTACTCAATTTTGTAAATGTTCCATACTTGTAGTTTTATTCATAATAGTTAGAAACTGGGAACAACCTAGATGTCCTGCAATGAACACAGTTGACCAATGATCTTTGTAGTAAGATGTAATATTTTTGGGGTATATGTCTAAGAGTGATATAGCTAGGAATTGAGATAGATCAATGCCCAATTTTCTGAGAAACTGCCATATTGATTTCCTTTAGGGTAGTGCTCCCTTTGCTCCACATCCCAGCATAAGCTGTCACTTGTGTTACTGATCTTAGTCATTCTAATTGGTATAAAATAAAAATAAAAAGTGATTTTTTTTCACTTGTTATAAGTTTTTTTCACTTGTGATAAGTTTATTTTTTTATTTAAAAAGGTTTTTTTTTGTTTTTTTTTTTTTTTTTTTTTTTTTTTTTTTTTTTTTTTTTTTTTTTTTTTTTT
>PVIH01007212.1:0-21173 GCA_004025045.1 Sigmodon hispidus | reverse complement strand
TCCGCAGGAGGGGAAGGAGTACCAAGGCAGGTAAGTTCAGTCTGGAGTATCAAGTTAAAGTAGATCCTATTCCCTCATCCCAATATTAGCACTGGTTTAGGTGTTTTTATATAGGGAATGGATTGCAAGGGGTGTCCCTTCTGTCTTTTATTTAGGGCAGAGCTGGGTAGGGGTGTATGCTCTTGTTAGATTCTTAAATTAATTTTTTCAATTTGACATTTTCTAACCAGAATCATTGGACTGAAGAATGAATTACAAATAAACATATGAAATGGGTACAATATAAATGTTTATTATACCTAAGGTTTAGCAGTATATGTGTCTGTGAATTTATGACTATGTGCTCATGTGTGTGTTTGTGTATGCATGGGTGTATACATGCATGTAGTTGAGAAGCCTAACTAGGCTAGAAAGTCATCTGGAAATATTCAATACACTTAGTGCCAGCAAATCTGTGAATATTTTCATGGGGACACAAATGAATGTTCATTGCAGCATCAACACTGATTTTGGTGACAAAGATGTAGATACAATCTAGCTGTTCATCATCAGCTAAATGAGTAAGTACACAGTGATGGACACACAGGGCCCTGTGCTGTGCTGTCAGATTATTTACGCAGAAAAGTCAGTCAATACACCAGGTACACACAGGTAATACTTTCAGAGACAATATTACGCATTCTGAGTGCTAACACATTTCCATACATCAGCCTCACAGATCTAAGAATAGTCAAGTGTTTACTTTAATTGTGCCTGCTAATAAGTCTGTTGTGGCAGGTACCACAGCTAAATGATAATTTTTGCTTATGACATATGTTCTGAGGGATATCATACGATATAGAAGATACCTCTAGTGAACTATACATTGTATAAATACAGATTTTAAAACCCTTCTTTCTGTCTTGAGATTTTTGCTACTTTAAACATGGATTCTAACCTTTTAGGCAAGTGAAACTGCTTTTGCAGAGGAGATTACTGAGAATTAAAAAACTAGACCATGATTTTTATCTTATTGTGGTTAAAGAAAATATTTTATTTTTTAATCTCTTTATCGTAGAGTTAAAATAAAACTCTGGATAATGAAGAGTGTGGTAGCCTAACAGATGAGAGGTATCTACTACACAACAAAGAAGGTAGAGAAATGAGATTTACAGAATGTCAGTACTGATTTGGTAGTAAAGCAAACAAATATACACTGAGAAAAGAGAGTGTCTTCTACAAGGAACATTTTATGTGGAAGAAAGAATATAAGAGCCAGATGATATGGATGAAAAATGTAAAATGTCTTCTGAGTATTGTCATTGTCAATGCCATCATGATCTCACCACAGCAGCTATGGTGGCTTGTACTGGGAAGGTACAAAGTTGGGCCTCTTCACAGTCAATCATCATCCAGGGAGAAGCTCAGTCAAGACAGAGCTGTTGGCTACTTATAACATCTGTGAAAGACATTGTGTTTAGTTATTCTCTGATAAGTCCATTGGGTACCAATGGTAGATGGATAGATCCAATTAAACTCAGCAAGTCACAAAGCAAAACAGGCACACACAGAAGAATGAAACCTGTGAGGAGAAAGAAGTTGTAGCTGGGTGAGGAGGGTCTCAAAGAAAGACAGACGGACAGGAATGAGAATAAAATATAAACATCTACAAAGTTTAAAAAACAAATTTAACAAAAGTTCGAAACAAAAGAAGCATTTGCTCTTTTAGAAGTAATAACCTCCCATTTGAATTCAAGTCAGACTGAAGCACACCATTTCTCCAAATTAAAGGGCAACTTCTAATTTATTTAATATCCTTAAATTTTGTTCTTGAATTCAGAGAGTTTTGAGTGCATGTGCCTTTAGAGTCTAGCATTAAAAAACTCAAAACCACCTTCCTTGGGTAAGACTTTGTTCATCACCCTTGCTGACAGAGTTCTGATCTATGACATTCTTTTCAGACCTGAGAAAGGCCATGGGAACAGATATGAGAAATTAAGTACAGAGCAAAAATGGTCTGTTAATGGCTAGCATATAATGCAACATACACACACACACACAGGAGAGAGAAAGAGAGAGAGACAGAGACAGAGAGAGATTTAGTTTTATATTCGTGTGAAGGTGTTTTTCTGCAGTTATATCCAAATTAAGCTTTCCACAATCAATGTGCTGTTGTGGAATATTAGTTTAAGATGTGCTACTTTTGTTTATGCAGAGGAACATTTGTTTAATGACGCAAAGATGCATCACATTCTTTTATGTTACATTTGTTTAACTCTGTGAAGCTGTGATACTTTGCCTGTCTAAAATACCATGATGGTCTAATGAAAAGCTGAATAGCCAATAGCTGGGAAGAAGAGAAATGGGAAAGGTGACAGGAATAAAGAATAAATAAAAAGAGAAAAAGATAAAAGGAATTAGTGGGAAAAGGAGATGAAGAGGAGGATGTTGGTGGCCAGTCACATAGCCACATGGCCAGACATGGAATAAGAACGAAAAAAAATATATACAGAAATAGAGACAATTAAAGTGTAGATGCAAAAGGTAGACAGGATAAACGTTAAGAAAAGCTTGCTAGAAACAAGTCAATCTAAAGTTTGACATTTATAAGTAATAATAAGCCTCCATGTATTTATTAGGGAGTTAGAAGGAAGGTCTCCAAAAAACAAACAGAAAAAAAAACCCCAAAAATACAATGTACCTTAATGTTCTATAAGCAAAACACAACAGAATCCACAGAAAGATATTCACTATTTTCGCTATTTAGAATGTTTTTTTATATTACTGTGTTGGATAATGCTATCAGTTTCAAAAACGTACCTCAGCTAAAGAATTGGTTCCATCAGACTGGACCATGAACATATATGTAGGTCATAATCTTCCCACTGCGGGCAGTGTCATGCCCGAGTGGTTGGTCCCAGCAGTGTAAGAAAGCATGCTGAAGGAGCTCCAAGAACTAAAATGGTAAACAATGTATCTCCATGGCCTCTGGCCCAGTTTTTGCCTCCAGGTTCCTGCTGTGGCTTCCTCAATGATGATGGATATAAACTCTAAGATAACATAAACCTCACAATGTTGCCTTTGGTCAGTGTTTTGCCACAAAGAAAAAAAAGTAAACTAGGGGAACTTGTTGTGAGATTCTCAAATGCAAAACATCATGTAAACTTTGTTGTCTAAAATCTCTAGAGAAGTGGGAAGTAATAAAATACACTTCTATCAGTTTGTATTAATCAAATCATGCACTCAGTATCAAATTAAGTAATTATAGCCACCTTTTTTCCATATAGTTGAGATAAAGTAACTATATTTTGAAAGACATTTGAAAATTGTTTTATAATTAATAAAATTCCTCATTAATAATTTTAGTTTAGAGCATCTGCTAAGAGATAATTTATCTTTCAAATTACAGAGACATCTTCAATAATTAGGGAAGGTTCTGAGACATATGTGGTATGATACTGCCTCACAAAGAATGAAGCACGTGGTTTTGAAAGCATGGAATTTACATATTGAAAAGACACTTGCACAATTTGTTAAGATCTAAAAATCAGTTACTACTTATTTAATATTGTGGAAAAATAATGCTATCAAAAATAAGTTGGCAGTGGGTGGCAATGTATAGTTTTCTTCAGGATGTCTTTAGTCATGACGCCAAAAATATCTATCACTATGCTCACAAGCTTCCTTTACAAATGTAAAATTTTCAATATTTAGATAAATAAAAATTTCTGAGGGTTCTAGAAATTAAATATTGTAGATAATCAAAGATTTACTCTGATTCATCCACACAGCAGCAGCAGCTAATGGCTTCTTTTTAATGTGATTTTTGTATTTATCAAGAAAACTCAAATCTTGTCATGGACTGCTGAACTGACTGACTTTAAATCTCAAAGCCTCGTGGGTTTCCCTGTGGAAAAAAAAAGGAACGAATTCAGAACCATATCTCTCTTAAAATGCAGCCCTTATGTCTAATAGCTTTAAAATTAGCAGGGAGCCCCAGGGAATCATTTTGTGCTGCTTTCAGAGTTAAAGCATGGGAAGTCTTTTGATTTGTGTTTTAGAAGGCTTACATCTTTGTTTTATCTTAATAAGAACCAAAGACTTTAATTTTATTTTAATTTGATAAATGTGTAAGGCACAAGAGTGTTTTGTGAAAGTTTCGTCTTTCAGAGGCAGATCTTCAGAAAGCAACTTCTTGTGTCTGAAGCCAGACACCCACAAAGAACTGTTTACTCTTTGTCCATCATAGGCTTATGCTGCTGTCATTGCTTTGTTACTTTAAAGAATATGCTGTCTGCCCTCTGATTTACCAGATCCACATTTACAAATACCAACAGCCATAGACTGAAAATTATTTACAGTGAAGTCATTAAATGCACACTGTTTCATTGTCATCATTCAGAATCATTGTTACTTGTATTTCATTGACATTATGCTAGGTATAATAGAGTATTTGGAAAAATGTGCCTGGGCTAAATGCAAATATCATGCATTATGCTAAATATTACCAATGACATAGACCTATCTTAAAGTTTTCAGGAGGATACAGATTTGAGGATCCAACTGTACAGGGTTTGAGAACTAAACCTGAGGTGAGCTGAGGAATGACAGTGTATGTACAGGTCATACAAATGATCCAAATCTGTAACTGAACTGAACCATTTTTAATGCTCTGACTTTTGAACAGGTATAACATACAGACTTGATTTACCTCAGTGAATTAAAAGATGAACAGGAATATTATTTTCACTGAACCTAATGAGTTACCATGTTATTTGTGTACTATAAAGTCATAGACCTGAGTTTAAAGTGTTTTAAATGGTAAATTGCTTGTATATTGATAACACAAGCAACTAGTTCTCTTTTTTTCCTATTTCATCTTTGAGGAAAATGAAATCACAAAAATTTAGGTTAACCAGGTGAATGCTGACAGCCACGATGAGTCTTATTTTCATCTCTAAAATGGAGTCAGCTACATATTTATCTCCATACTACTAGGAAGTTGAGGGGATCTTCATGGGAATTTCTTAGAGCAGACCCTGCAAGGGAGCAGTCATTGGATGCTAAGGTCCTGTTAAGGCCAGAATACATTGAAGCACAGATCTGGCTCAGAGTCAATTTGACTCGGAAAAGATCACTTGAAAGTAATATTTTTAAAGAAAATCTGAGCTTTATCTCTTCTTATTTGCATAAAATCTAAATGGGAGATTTGAATAAAGTTCTTAAGAAAGAACGGTAGTATTTAAATACAAATTCCATGCAATTTACTAAAACCTTAGTCTATAGTAATGTCTTATAAAGACGTTTTTGAAGATGCAGTTGTAATTATATGCAGTTGAATATTTCTTACCTGGATTTTAGAGGGCTGGGGTTTTCTGCAGCTCCCCATGAGGCCTAATGCTGTCTTAGTGAAGTACAAACTTTGCAAGTCAAAATGTGCTCTCATTCTTTTTTATTTAATATCAACTGTAATTAAATGTTCAAATCATGAATATTAAAAACATCTTTAAAAAGAAATGACTTTTCTAAAATAGAATACCACTTGAATCATACTGATGACCCAAAATAGTCTACCTCTTATTTTTTTTTCTTGTAAGTAAGTGGCATTTGATTGATTCTCACTGACAAATAAAAACTGCCACATGCTGATGTGAGTAGGTGAGGAACATGGAAACTTGGTAAGAACTGATGGCTGTTTTGCTGTCTGAAGCATCTATAGGTAAATGCTTCACTGGTAGAAACATCACATCTCTTACCAATCTTACTCTCCGAAGCTCCAGGGCATATGCATACTCTCTCAGAAACACATGATAATTGTGGTAATTATACTCATTTCACACTCAAACACATACAAACACACACTGTCTTAGTTAGGGTTTACTATTGCTGTGGTGAGAAAACATGACCCCAGCAACTCTTATAAAGGAAACATTTAATTGTGGTGGCTTGCTTACAGTTGAGGGGGTTCAATCCATCATGGCAGAGAGCATTGTGGCATGCAAGCAGGCATAGTGCTGGAGAAATAGCTGAGTGCCTTACATCTTGCCGACAACAGAAAGTCTACTGATTGTCACACTGCAGTTTGTGAAAAAGACCTTAAACGCTGGCCCCACAGAGACCCAGTTCCAAAAGCAGGTGTGGCCCAGATTAAAGGTGTGCTCTCAATGTCTGGATTAAAACTGTGTATCTTCTAGCCTCCTCCAGAAGGTCCACACTTCCTCCTACAAGGTCACACCTCCAAAAGGCAACACTCTCTATGAGTTTATGGGGACCAAATCTATTCAAAAGAACACACACACACACAGCTGAGAACAGACCTGCCTTTGGTCAATAAACTAGAAGATTGAGTGTATAGTTTATTTCTAAATCTGAGGTCATAAGAACAGTTATAGTTTCAGTCTGAAAGTAAGGTATTTTACCCAAGGAGAATCTTTATAGTTATTTTTTTTTTCTGAGTTAGAAGGGGACAATGATCACAGCTTCAGCTCAGGAAGGAAGATTATATCCTCTTTGAGTCAGAAATAGTGATCAGTTCAGGCTTTTGCCTGGGAGAATTGAATGAAGCCTACACATTGCTTCACCTTGCCTAACAACACAGATTCACCACAACCAGGCACAATATTACAGACATGCTTGGACTTGTTACCCCACAACATAAACAAATTAGAGATGTCATATTTGATATCATGATTTTTAAAGTTACTTCTGATTAATTTTTTTATTCTTATTTTACCCATTAAAAAGTACTTGCTATTTATTTTGTATGTTTATAAGCATTTTACCTGCATTTATCAATGTACAATGTATATTCAATGTCCCTAGAAGTTAGAAGAGTGCAGTAAATCACCAGAATTGTAATTACAGATCATTGTAATCTCACCTACATGGTGCTAGGAATCAAACCCATCTCCCTGACAAGAGTAGTAAGTGTCCCTAACCACTGAGCTCTTCTCCTGCCTCTGATCCTCTGATTTTTACTTTAAATGATTGCCACCTTGTATGCAATTGTAAGAAGCAATAATTTCACATATGAAAACATACCAACACTGCACAGTGTCCCAGAGTAAGTTCTTGGAGAGCCATAGCACAATATTTCAATCAAGGTGTTGGCAATAAAACTGCTGATCTGCTCTTTCTGTAGAGCATTGAAAAACTTATTTTTCTGAGCTTAAAGGTGAACCTCCTCAGCAGATCATGTGTTTCTACACTTGCTTCCAAGACATTCACACAGTTTGTAGACTCTGCAGAACATATAAGAGGTTTGGCTTAACTATAGGAAGTGTGATGTTTGTGTTGGGACTTTGATGTGTGGTATGCAGGAGTCCTCCGTTCTGCCACATTAACTCCAACCTAATCAGAGCTACGTTATTAAGAAGCAGTCTCCTGCCTCTGCCTACGATATCCAAAGGTTTCAACACTTATGTCTCCTCCACTGCTCTAGACTGCACCTGCTCAAACCTTGAGCCCAATTAAACCCTTTTCTCAAGTTTCTTGTCTAGAATTTTGTCATTCTAATAAGAAATAAGCCAGTGTAACATCTTTTGTTATTTTTCTCAAGTCATAAATAGTTTTGAGAATATCTTTTATATTCAATATACTCACAATGTATCAAATACATAATTTTAAAATATTTCATTCTGTTAAATATTTCATATACTTAGAAAGATTTTTAATGAAAAACAAGAAATTTAACATATATTTCTTCCTCTTCTGAATTATTCCTTGTGATTCAAAGGTTTTGGCTATTTTTTAATCAAAAAATATTTTTGAAATATCTTCCACATATCATTTTTTTCAGATTTAAAAATGCATATCATATAGCTGGACATTTTTCAAGTGCTTTTAAAATCAAGATATACAGTCAAGAATTTGTATATTTTAACCTAATAATATAGCTTTCTTTCATAGTTTGAGTTTCAACTATTAAACCAAAAGTAGTGCTAAACTAATTAACACAACTTTCTTTACTTTTATGATGTTCCTTAGTAAATACTCATGTCATACAAATTGCTTGACTTTTATAATATTGCTTAGTAAACATTTGTGTAAATGACTGGTGAGGTACAGGGTGGAGATGCTTTGCCACACTCTACTATTGCTCTGCTTTGCCCCCTTCTCAGCAGACATTTGTTCTGACAATAGTCATGATCATAGAAATCCAAGATGGAGAAATAATTAACAGAAAATGGCCATTACTTTTTGAAATATGTTCCTGATTTGAAGCTAAGTCACTGACTTGTCTAGAAAATTTCTCTGCCACTGAGTTATAGCCTTCATTAGAAATCTATCTTAAATAAAATGTTAAATTGATAAAACAGAAGAATATTTGAAAATATTAATGTATTACTAAAATCAAACTTCCTCTTTGAGTTTTTAAACCCAATTTGAATATGGAAATCTGGATTTCTCTCCATTCTAGTTTTTAGGATACTGCGTTTCTCCCTCAATGCTCACCACTGCTGTTATAAGGCTTAGAGTTCTCCATCAATTTGGAAACTATAAACCTCATACTGTCTTTTGATTATAATTACTGAAAATATAAATTTTATGTCTGAAAAGTAGAAACTCACTGTTATTTTTCCAGATTTCTTGACTGGTTGCTGTGATCTGTCTGTTGCAGATTTTTATTAATAGCTATTCAGTGATGGCTTTCTGATCTTCCTTAACTATTTAAAAATCTTAATTGTTGAATAACCTCCAAATTGGAGCAAAGGCTATTTGAAGGTCAGAGGTCAAAGCCTATTGCATAAGGTGACAGGATGGGAACAGATCCAGAATTTTAAATGCTTTCAATTCTTCAAATAAATCAGAATATCAACTAATGGAAGTTCCTAATTATATATATATTCTAGATTAGTTTACCAAGTTCTTTTATGTATTCTCTTATATACTATTTTTTTTTTGCTTCAAACACTCTATGACCACTGAAAATCAAATTTAGAAATGAAACTACAGGAATTGTTCTGTTAGTTTTAATACTGCACTGTCAAGAGTGATAAGTGACTTTTGTCTTTTGCATGTGATTATGCTTTTACTTTGAACTAACACAAGTTTTTATATCACTCAGTTGTTATGGTATGATACTTTTTAAGAACTTTTTCAAAGAAATAAAAATGTAATTCTATGACACTAATGCACAGGGAATTACCCATGAGCATAGAGATGAATGCTATAGCCATCCATACATTCAGGGTTTGTAATTTTTTTCTCTTAGGCATTTCTTCTACCATGTACCATAAATAAATCAATGAATTTTTTTTCGTGTGAACAGGCCCTAGGAAAGATATGGGAGAAACAGACATGAATACTCTAAAGAGGGATCCCAGGAGAGCTAATTCTTGATAATATATAACTATGGAAATATCATGTGCTCTTCTACTGTTCCCTTCCATGTCAATCTGAAAGCTGTCCTGAAGTTCTCTCCTTAAAGCATTGATAATCTGGTGCTTTGAAGATGTCATCAAAAAGCAATGTTCAGACAGATGTCTTCCTAGAAATATGTTACAGAAAGAGAAGTCTTGCCAGCGAGGTTGGATGATGACACATGCCTGAGCATCTGAAGGATTCTGTGCTCCGTGCTCCATAATGAGTAAGAGGGAAGAAAACCCATGGAGAGATTGACAAGCTGTAGAGAGGGGATAAATGTAAACATCCTAAACTAGAACCAATTATAATTTTACTACTGTAATAAGTAAACTTTCCCAACGTGAGTAACAAAAGGCAAAGCTTAGAAAACATTTTTCCCAATCCTTTTCAATTACTTCTCACATACATTCTATAACTAGCTACAGAGCCCTGCCAATCAAGGGGAAACATATCTCTGCATTTGACATGAAAAAAATAGTGAAATTCAGTGATTGCCTGTTCCTTTTAACCTCAAAGTTTTTAAGAAAAAGAAAAACAAGTCAATGGCTTTAGAAAAAAATGACAAAGGGAATGGTTTCTACATTAAAATAAGGCAACTATGTACACAAATCATAAGGTGAGAACAAAGTGATCATGCAAACTTCAGTGCCTGTACAATTAAAATATATGCTACTGATTATAAACTTTCTACAGAGGATGAGTTCAGGACCTTCTATCTACCTGCTGGCTTGGTTACTCTTTAGGCTCAGAGAATAATACAGAAGAAGTAATGGAAAAGATAAAAGGTAGAGAGAATGTCTAGAAAATATCATCCGAGAAAGATACAGCCATTGCAATCATGAACTCCCAGCTGCCTGTAGTAGTAATGCATAAAAACAAGCAAGTCAACAATCATGGTTGGATGAAAACAGACTCAAGGTACCCTTGCTATGGATAGATTCAGGGACTAGAACGTTATTACCTCATATCTTTACCCGCCAATGACTGTACAAAGCTCCAAAGGATCCTCAAATCCAATGGTCTCACAAAAATCTCTGATTAAACTAGATGAGTCAAAAAATTAAACTAAAATTTATAAATCTGGAAAAGGACCTACAGAATGAGGGAGAAATAAAGTGATGGAAGTAATATAAATAAGGATAGGTTAGAGTATACAGAATATTGTATATACATGAATAAATTGTGAGCCATCAGAATGGATTCACCAATATTGTAAAAATATATAGTTCAACATTTTAAAGTAGTATTGTTTTTAATTATGATTTATTTATAATTTTTACTCCATGGTTCAACAAGTTGATTTGATAATTCAGGGCTATGATGTGCCATACATTTTAAATTCCTCCATACTACTGATGTCTTCTTATGATGCATGTCTTCAGCTAATGCCAGAAGATAAAACCAGCATAAGAAGTACTTTACATCATCCAGCATAGATGTGTCCAGTGTTAGGAGAAGGTTATATGGGAAATGGAAGATGATTGCAAGAAACACATGGTGGCAATGGTAGTGTTTATTCCACCTTTTCAGGAATCATCTTTATAAATGGGTTCCTGTCTAGTTATGCTGAAATTGCACTAAATATCTGAGTCCTAGAAGGAGAAAACCCTATCTATGAAAATTGAGAGTGCTTTTAGCTTACTTTTGCCGCACTATGAAAGACTTGATTTCTACTTCCAGTAGTAAGGATATGTAAAATACTATCATTTGTCCCTTGACTTCAATAACATTCCACGATGAATTTTCCACTTTATCTTTGTCTACATAAATGGCACATGCTTCTTTATCAAAAGAGATCATTGTACAAATTACAACTGAGAACTAATAAAAATTACCTCACAAAGTGTAAGTTATTCTTCAGAGAAGTGAACCTAGTAGTTGCCAAGTCATTTAAACTTATAAATAAAATTTAAATTGCAAATGTGAACTATCAGAAGGAAACACCTGCACGTTCTCAATCAGGCATCCACTGATATTTAAGCAAATCAATAAATTGTACAAGGACCATGAATTTACACCACCCAATCAAAACAAATAAGCACTATCTTCTTATTATCATAAAAGCAATAAGAAATGCTGCCTCTGGATTCTTCTTTAATTTGTCTTTCCTGGTGCGCTGTAAAGATAACAAAGAGCTACGTTACCAAGGAACATATTGTTTTCCTCTGTATGTTTTTCATCACTGAAGTCTAGTGAGCATTTTTTTTTAATTTGTGGATAGAATTCATCAACTAGAATTAGTCTAAATGCAGTGGGAGGGTAATGACAATGAGTGTGGGGAATGGGAAGAGTCATGTGGAGTGTGCATTAGTGATGATTTTATGTGCAACCAGATTCATGGTAGAGCTTGTCTGAGGCATAAATGACTGATGAATCTGTAAAGGTTTGGGAAGAAGGAGGTGCTTAAAATTTTCAGATTAGAGATGTCCATATCAGAAAGATAAAGTCAACCTCCCCACTAACTGTATTAAAACTATGCTTTTAAATAGCTTGTGCTGGCCTTTTTTCTTAGGCTCTACAGTTGTTGACAGGTTTTCTTTCTGCCAGCCTTTAGTGGCATTCTAGAAAAAGAACTTCCAAAGTATTCTTGTTTCTCTTGTAAGGAGAAATCTAAGCATTCTGTTATCTTGCAAGGTTTTTGATTCTCTTTTCTCTAGTGGATAAGGAGCAAGGAGGGAGGTTTCTAAAGTATAAGTCCTGAGGACAAGTGTCTACAGTTTCCCTGTCTAGGATAAGGCAGATATCACACTCACTTCCCAGAGTGCTGACATACTCTGGTTCAAAGGTGGCCTTATGCTGGATAGCAAAGGGAGCTCTTTCTACTCAAACCAGATGCTAATGCCTATGCTATTGGTGTTCTTTACTGAACTGAGTAGAAAGGTCTCCAAGAGTGAAACATAAATGACTGAGCAACTAAAAAATGTTCAAATCCTCACTTATTAATGAAATTCAAATAAAAAGAACTTTGAGATTTCATCTTAACAAAGTCAGAATAGGCTCCTCAGAAGATCACCAAAACAAATGACAGCCATTACTGGCAAGTACTGGGAGGGCACTTTTCATTGGTGGTAAGAGTAAAAACTTTTATAGGCATTTTAAAAATAAGTGTGGCAGTTTTTAAGAAAGTTGGGAATACATATACCTCAAGCACTACCTAGGTCACTCTTGGGCGTATGCCCAAAGGACTCTACACCCTATTACAGATACACTTGCTCTACTGCGTTCATTGCTGCTCCATTCATAATTATAGAAATTTCTTTTTTATTTATTTATTTTTAGAAAATAAAGTCTTTTTTCCCATGCTCTCCCTCCTTCCTCCTCCCAATCCCTCTCCGTCTGCCTTTGGCCTCTCTCCTTCCCTTCCCCGCATCCCCTCCCTCAAAAGGGCAAGAAGTCCTAGGGTAGATCAGCAGCATCAACTACAGGTGGGTCTGATTTCCTTATCCAAATATCATGACTGGATTAGGTGTTCCTGTAGGGAGAATGGGCTCTGAAGAGTCAGTCCACGCATAGAAACATGGTCTGATCCCTCCACTCAAGACTCCATGTCAGTAGACAGCTGCCTATCTTTGTAGGGCCTAGTTCCTTTTCTTGAAGGTACCCCAGTGGCTGTTAATTCAGTGAGCTCCCAAGAGCTCCAGCCAGCCATCACTGTGGGAGTTTTCCTCATAAGCCCTATCCCCTTGCTCATATAGACTCTCCTCCCCTACTCTTAGCTGCACCAGGAGCTCAGCCCAGTGCTCAGCCATGTACCCCTGCCTCTATCTCTATTCATTGTTGGATATAAGTTCTGTGATGGCACTTGGGGTGTCTATTCATTTGATTAAAGAGGAAGTCTTGTCTAGGCAACACCTTCACTATTGGTTAGAGACCTAGGCAGGGACATTCTGTGATTTCTTGTAGGTGACCCTAGCACCTGGTCTTTTCCCAACCCTACATTGGCTTCTTTTATTAGGATCTCCATCTCTTTTTTTTTCTTCCTTGTTTCTCCTCTCACTCTATCATTTTCTCTCATGATTTGTTCCTATGTCTTCTTGGTTGCAACTCCTTATGCTCTCAATTAGCTAAGGAGACTTTCTCTATTTTCTCTTCCTAGGGAAATCCCTGAAAGTCTCTTAAGTTTCTTCTGATCCCAGGCTTTTTAGGGGTTGCATTTTGTAGCTTGGATATTCTTTCCTTTTTTTTTTTTCCTTTTTGTCTAAGGTCCACTAATAACTAATGAGTGAGTACATCCCTTGCTTATCTTTCTGGGTGTGTGATACCTCACTCAGGAGGATATTCTCCAAATCCATCCATTTGCCTGCAAACTTTAAAATGTCTTTTTTTTTCTGCTGAGTAGTAATCCATCGTGTAGATGTATTACAGTTTGTTAATCCATTCTTCTTTTGAGAGTCATCTAGGTTGTTTCCAGGTTCTTGCTATTACAAACAATGCTGCTATGAACATAGTTGAGCTAATGACTTTGGTGTACAAATGTGTGTCTTTTGGGTATATACCCATAGTTCTCTTGCTGGATCCTTTGGAAGATTGATTTCCAGTTTTCTGAGGAACCACCATACTGCATTCCAGAGTGGATGTACAAGCTCACACTCTCATCAACAATGGAGGAGTGTTTCCCTTGCTCTGCATCCTCTCCAGCATAGGCTGTCATCTGTGTTTCTGATCTTAGCCATTCTGACAGGTGTAAAGTGGTATCTCAAAGTTGTTTTGATTTGCATTTATATGATGAATAAAAATATTGAACATTTTTTTCAATTGCCTTTCAGCCATTTGCAATCCTCTGCTGTGAATTCACCTTTTAGTTCTGAAGCTCATTTTTTGATTGAGTTATTTAGGGTTTGGGGCTTTAGTTTCATGAGGTCTCTATACATTTTAGAAATCAGTCCTCTGTCAGTTTTAGGGTTGGTGAAGAACATTTTCCATTCTGTAGGCTATCATTTTGTCTTATTGACAGCATTCTTGACCTTAAAGAAACTTCTCAGGTTCAGGAGGTTCCACTTATTAATTGTTGTTCTTAGTGTCTGTGCTGCTGGGTTATATTTAGGAAGTGGTCACCTTTGTCAATGCATTGGAGGGTATTTTCCACTTTATTTTTATCAAATTAAGTGTACTTGGGTTTATGTTGAGGTCTTTGCTTCAATTGGATTTGAATATTATGCAGGGTAATAGGCTTGGATCTATTTGCATTTTACTACACACTACCATCCAGCTATGCCAACATCATTTGTTGAAGATACTATCTTATTTCCATTGAATATATTTGGCATCTTTGTCAAAGACCAAGTGTTCATAGGTGTGTAGGTTAATGTCTGTGTCTTCAATTTGATTCCATTGATCCACAAGTCTGTTTTTAATCCTAGTACCAAGTTGTTTTTATTACTGTAGATCAATAGTATAAGTTGAATTGGGAATAGTGATGCCTCCTGAGATTCTTTTGTTGAGCAGAATTGTTTTGGCAATCCTGGGATTCCTGTTATTCCATATGAAGTTGAGTATTATTATTTCAAGGTCTGTAAAAAAATTGTGTTGGCATTTTGATGGGCATTGCATTAAATCTGTAAATTACTTTCGGTAAAATTACCATTTTTACTATGTTGATCCTAGCTATCCAGGAATATGTGAGGTCTTTCCATTATCTGATGTCCTCTTTGATTTCTTTCTTGAGTGACTTAAAGTTTTTGTTGAAGAGGCCTGCTACTTCTTTGGTTAGAGTTATGTCAATATATTTATTGCTATTTTCAGCTATTATAAACTGTTATGTTTCTCTAATTTCTTTCTCAGCCTTTTTATCTTTAGTTATTGTAGAGGAGAGATATTGATTTTTTTGGGGGTTGATCTTGTACCCTGCTACATTGCTGAAGGTATTTATGAGCTGCAGGGATTCCCTCGTAGAATTTTGCATGTCACTTATATGTACAATCATATCATTTGCAAAAAAGATAGTTTCACTTCTTCTTTTCCAATTTGTAACCCCTTAATCTCCTTTCATTCTTTTACTGCTTTAGCTAAAACTTCAAGAACTATATTGAATAGATAAGGAGAGAGAGGACAACCCTGTCTTATTCCTGATTTTAGTGGAATTTCTTTGAGTTTTTGTCTATTTAGTTTGATGTTGGCTGTGAACTTGCTGTATATTGCCTTTATTTTATTTAAGTATTTTTCCTGTATTCATGACCTTTCCAGGACTTTTATCATGAAGGAGAGTTAGATTTTGTCAAAAGCTTTTTCTCCATCTAATGAGATGATCAAGTTTTCTTTTTTCTTTCAATTTGTTTATATGATGGATGACATTCACAGTTTTTTGTATGTTAAACCATCCCTGCATCTCCAGGATGTAGCCCACTTGATCATGGTGGATTATTTTTTTGATATGTTGTTGGATTTGATCTGCCAGAATTTTTTGAGAATTTTTGCATCAATGTTCGTGAGAGAAATTGGTCTGTAATTCTCTTTCTTTGTTGCGTCTTTGTGTGGCTTGGGTATCAGGGTTATTGTGGCCTCATAAAAGGAGTTTGGCAATATTCCTTCAGTTTCTACCATGTGAAATAGTTTGAGGAGTAATGGTATTAGTTCTTCTTTGAATGTCAGGTAAAATTCTGCACTGAAACCATCTGGTCCTGGGCTGTTTTGGCTTAGGATACTTTTAATGACAGCTTCAGTTTCCTTTGAGGTCATACGTCAGTTTAGGTCTTTAATCTGATCTTGATTTAATTTTGGTAAATGGTACACTGCCCAGAAAGTTGCTCATTTCTTCTAAGTTTTCCATATTTGTGGTGTATAGATTTCCAATGTATGATCTGATAATTCTCTAGATTTCCTGGGGATCTGTTATGTCCCCCTTTTCATTTCTGATTTTATTTATTTGGATACTCTCTCTCTCTCTCTGCTTTTTGGTTAGTTTGCATAAGGGTTTATCTATCTTGTTGACTTATTCGAAGAACAAACTCTATGATTCATTGATTCTTTGTATTGTTGTCTTTGTTTCTATTTTATTGATTTCAGCTCTAAGTGATTATTTCCTGCCATATACACCTTCAAGGTGAGTTTGCTTTAAATTGTTCTAGGGCTTTCAACTGTGCTGTTATATCTCTTATATGGGACTTCTCTAGGTTTTTCATATAGGCATCTAGGTCTATAAATTTTTGTCTTAAGACTGCTTTCATTGTGTCCCATATGTTTGGGTATGTTGAAGATAAATTTTCATTAAATTCTAGAAAGTCTTTGATTTCTTTCTTAATTTCTTTCTTGACTCAGAGGATGTTTAATTGAGTGATGTTTAGTTTCCATGAGTTGGTAGACTTTCTGTGATTTTTGATATTGTTGAACTCTTTTGACAATGATGATCTGATATGGTTCAAGGAGTTATTCTCATTTTTTATTTTTTTGATACATGCTTTATGATATGATATGTGGTCAGTTTTAGAGAAAGTTCCATGGGATGCTGAGAAATATGTGTTCTCCTTTTTCTTTGGATGTAAGGTCCAATATGTATCTATTAAGTCCATTTGTGTCATAACTTCTGTTAGATCCCTTATTTCTCAGTTGAATTTCTGTCTGTTTGACTTCTCCAAGGGTGAAAGTGGGGTATTTAAGTCTCCTACTATTAGTGTCAGGTTTGATAAAGGGTTTAAGCTTTAGTAGTGCTTATTTTATACATTTAGGTGCCCTTGTGTTGGAGGCATAGATATTCAGGATTGAAACTTTGTCTTGGTGGATTTTTCCTGAGATGAATAAGTAGTGACCTCCCTGATCTCTTTTTATTGATTTTGGTTTAAAGTCTATTTTGTTAGATATCAGAATGGCTACACCAGCTTCTTTCTTAGGGCCATTTGATTAGAAAGTCTTTTCCCTTTCTTTTACTGTGAGCCTGTGTCTCTCTTTGTAGTTGAGGTGTGTTTCTTACATGCAGTAGCAGAAAGATGGCTTCCATTTCTGTATTCATCATGCTAGGATATGTCTTTTCATAGGTAAATTGAGTCCATTGAAATTAAGGAATATTAGTGACCAATGATTGTTATTTCCTGTTACTTTTGCTGGTAGCTTGTATTTCTTTTTTTTGGGGGGGGAGGGAGTTCTTCTGTGGGCTTATTGATTATTTGTGGCTACATGGATGTTTCTGGTTTCCTTAGGTTGAAATTTACCCTCTAGGGCTTTTTGTAGAGCCCAATTTGCAGATAGGTATTGTTTAAATCTGTTTTTGTAGTAAAATATCTTGTTTATTGCATGTATGATGATTGATAGTTTTGCTGGGTACAGTAGTTTAGGTTGGCATTCATGCACTTTTAGTGTCTCTATAATGTCCGACCAGGACATTCTAACTTCCATTGTTTCCATTGAATAGTCAAGGGTTCTTCTAAAGTATCTGCCTTTACAGGTGATTTGGCCTTTTTTGTTTGCAGGTCTTAGTATTTTTTCTTTGTTCTATAGGTTTATTAGCTTGATTGTTATATGATAAGTGAACCTTTTTTGTAGGTCTAGTCTATTTGGTGTTCTGTAGGCTTCCTATATGTTTATAGGCATTTCCTTGTTTAGGTTGGGGAAGTTTTAGGTTGTTGAATATATTTTATGGGCCTTTAAGCTGGTATTCTCCTTCTTCTATTCCAATTATTATCAGGTTTAGCCTTTTCATGGTATCCCAGATTTCCTGGGCATTTTGTGTTATGCTTTTATTGATTTTAGCATTGACTTTAACTGATGTATTTATTTCCACTATTGAATCTTCCATTCCAGAGATTCTTTTTCCCATCTCTGTTGGTTATGCTTGAATCTGTAGTTCCAGTTCTTTTCTTCAGGTTTTCTATTTCCAGACTTTTCTTGGTTTATGCCTTCTTTATTGCTTCTATTTTAATTTTTAGTTACTGGAATGTTTCTTTCACCTGTCTGTTTTTCTTCTTCTTGGTTTTCTTTATTTTCCTTCAGGGATTTGTTCATCTCTTCCAAATTTTTGTTTGTATTTTTTTTAAGTGAATTGTTTGTATTCTCTTTTAAGGCTTGTGTTAATTCATAAAACTGTTTTTAAGGTTGTTTCCTTCTGTTTCTCTTCATTGTTATGTTCAGATCTTGATGCTGTAGAACCACTTGCTTCTTCTGGTAGCATCTTGTTGATCTTTGTTTTGTTGTATGTATTCTTGCACTGGCATCTGCCCATTGTTTCCTCAATTTACTTTTGGTCATCTCTTGGTTGACTCTTAGTCAGTTGTTAGCCTGGGGGCACTAAGTCAGGTGTGCTTCTAGAGGCTTGGCTAGTCCTCTGCAGTAGCGGGTTTGGGCAGGGGTTGGCCTGAGGAGGTTATGTTTTGTCTTTGGGTCTGGGTTAAAGAGTAGAAGTCTCTGTTGCCTAAGGGAAGGAATGACCCTCACTTCTTACTTCTTAGCTGTATGCCCAGGGGCTTGGCTGTTCTAGTTCAGTGATGACTCTGATTGTGGTTTGGGAAGGAGGTGATCCAAGAAGGCTTTGTTTTGTGTCTGAGCTGTGGTACAGAGAATATAAGTCTCTGCTTGGCCTCTTAGTTGTGTGCCAAGGGTCTTGACTCTAGAAGCTTCTTAAAATACATTAATATAAGAAATAATCAAATACTGTCACCAACTAACACAAGAGTCAAAGCCCCAGTTAAACATCTCTCACTTGCAAGTAAAACCTTCAGTTCTAGGAATTGGCTACATATAATTGAGTCCTTGGTCAAATGGGCTCGCACAGCTCAGGATATTTCCAATGCTATTGGCTGCTTTCTACAAGCTGGTGATAAGACTCTATTGAAGAGAACACTTACATTTCTTACTGAACATGCAGAAAAAGACCTGGTGCCTAAAGAGAGCTTTTACCTGTCTAACGTATGTTTGTGGTCCTAAAATGTACTCAGCTTGTTATCAAAAGTGAAATTAACCATCAGCCCTGCAGAAAACCCTTCAACCTACAACAACCTACATTCGTGATCCACCTACCAGACATGTTAGTGTAACAGTGGACAAAAACAACATGGGAGTGACCACTCACTCTCTGATGGGATTTAAGACCCATTCAAAGAAATGCAATAAATGCCTCACATTGCACAAGTGTTCAAGAACCTGAAACTGATAGGCTATGGGCTTAGAGCACAAACATTATTATTCTTTACCTAAAGAATCATAACACTAAAATTACTCCTAATGATATTCTATCATAGCTATGTATCAGTTAGTTATTCTGATGACTGATGCACTTATGAATTAAAAGACACTGTAGCAGCATATTCATGGCCTGCCTAGGTTCAAGACAGATGGTTCCCAGTGCTGAGACTAGAAAGCTGACATAAGTTCCTATCACTAACCAAGAAGAGATATCTCCAACTGACTGCTTGCAAAGGAAAAATTAATTTTCTTCAATAGAATTTTACTGGGTATATATACTATACTTAAAAGTAGGCCCCATTCCCAACAAGGGATTCTAGCACAGAGGCAGGATTGTTATTTAGAGCTTTATTTCATATTGCTTTGCTTGAGAGATATTACTTTTGTCTTAATAGAATTTGCTTCCGTATTATTTCTGAATTTGTGTTTTTATGTTTGTTTGTGCATTTACTTTTTGTTTCTTTGTTTACTTGCTTGTTTTTTTAAAGGGTAAGAAAAGAAAGAGTTTATAATTGAGTATGTGGGAAGTGTAAGGATTTCCAAAGCTTGCATTCACCTGAAATGTACCTGTCAATCATGCCCCTGGGTGTGGCAATGCAAACATGGGCCCACCCACCCTTTTAAAGAAAGGGCTCACACGAGTGCCCACCCCTTTTCCCCCTTCCTCCCCTTCCCCCTCGCCTCTCTCTCTGCTCTCTTCTGCCCCTATCTCTGCTCCCTGCTTTAATAAACTCTAGTATGGTACTCCTGGTGTTGAGATTCCATTTATATGCCATGTGCAAAAAACTAACAGGAGGTAAGCTGCAACTCAGAGAAATTGAGGAAAGACAAGCACTGATCACAAAGTATTGCATGCAATAATTTTTTTCTAAAATATACTAATAAATGGGTATGGTGATATGTTGCATATTGAAAAAATAATCCTGAATATCAGAGGACCTTGCCATCTCTCCAGCCTTTGTTATTTTGTTTTACTTATTTCTTCTTTTTATATTTCAGACTAACTTTATTAAATATACAATATACCACCACAAATTAGCTAAATGTCTGAAAAGAGGGTTCTCAAAGGTAGAAATAAAAGTGATTACCAAGTATCTAAATTTCTTTTAGTTCTGGTTATTTTAAAATCATCAAAAATAACTTAAAACATTCTATTCCGATGGAGTAGAGTTGTATAATTAAATTAATTGAACTGATTTAAAAACCTAAATCAATAAGAAATACTCTACTCATTGTATGTCTTGGATTTTAAATTAACGTTTGAAATGTTATATCACTATAGTTAATATTAATAAATGCATACACTCAAAATATGTAATAAATATTTCCCCATTAAAGATACTTTTATCTTTAAAATGATAGAAAATGAATAAAAATATAACTTAGTTTTTTAAAAATTATTATATATGTTACTTCCTTATTATTTAATTAAATTAAAACTTAATATATCACAAATGAGCAACTAGTATATTAATAGTCCTTAAAGTAGTGTTCATAAAATTTGAAGACTAAATTGAGTGTTTACCCATGAAATACCACTTGAAATCCTAAACAAATTTTACATCACAGGTCATTACCAATTATAATGAGCTTCCTGGGAAATAGAAACTCAATAACATACAAATGATATATAGTCTGGGATTCATATCCATGAGAACAGTCTATGACTAATTAAGATAAACGATAAACTCTTTATATTGAAAACTTACTTTTGATTTATT
>PVIH01007211.1:89467-102859 GCA_004025045.1 Sigmodon hispidus | reverse complement strand
TGGTAGGAGGATGGACTTTATCTGTGGCAATGTAAAAGGGTGATGGGCCTTCCCAGTAACATCTGTCTGGGTCTGGAGGCCTCTGCCCTGTCACCCAGCCCGCAGGTAGCTTGTCCTGGAATCTTGTGCACCTGGCACTGTCAAGATGGGGTCAGAAGTCATTGGCTCCTTCCTGCAGTGGGCCACTGGCCCTGGCACCTACCACCTAGATGTTTGCTGTTGGTTTGTTGTTTACTAAGCAAGTGGGCGACAGCTTGGAGCCCACGTTCTGAGGTTTTTGCTCTGGTTTTTTCCTTGGTTTCTGTTTGCTGAACTCACTAATGACTTGGTTTGAAGTTGCCGGAACTTTGCAGTACCACAGCTGAGAGAGAAGCATGAGCTGTGCGTGCATATCTGTGACCAATGTCCTGGGATGCCTCCTCACTCCCCTGCTGGTTAGAGGACTGTCCCCATGAGGGGCCAGGGCAAGTGACAGCAACAGCCAGGGTTCCCAACTTCAGGCTGCAGCCATCAGGTCATACCCCTACCACATTAGTCGTGGCTAGCCTTCTCTGAGGACCTGACTACAGGTCTTCCCAATAACTACCAGGAGTGGGCTTCTAAGGTAGGGAGACGTGGGGAGCTGCTAGCTAGGGCTGCGATGGCGGCCTGAGTGCAGCCCCAGCACCACAAATACCTGACTAGCACTAGCCTGTGACTCCACCAGCTCTTGTCCCTGTCACTTATGGTGAGTGGAATTAAACCTAGATCACGCCAAGGCAGGAAGTGCACTTCCTTGGCCCATGGGAACCAGCTGCCAGGGGGAAACGTCTAGCGTAGAGAGGCCAGTCCCTAACTTGGCCATGATGCTGCATACGCAGTCCCGTGAGGGCATCAGTGAGTGTGTGATTGCAGTGTTAAGTAGTTGTTCTCTGTACAAAACAAGCCGTAAGGCCTTACTGGGCAGAGCCTCACTGCCCTGCTCTGCCCTGCTGAAGCTCAGGGCAAACACGGCCCCCTGTGAGTCTTGGCACTGTTATTTATGGATTAAAATGCAGGTATGTGAAGAAAGCTGACTAGCTGTTACTTGATGTGGGCAGGTGGGTGCTTGTCAAGCGTGTGTGGTGGCACAGACCTGCTGTCTCAGCACTTCAAGGCTGAGGCCAAAGGAGCCCAAAGGGAGTTCAAGCATAGCCTGGGATAACTTGGTAAGACAGTATCTCAAGACCCCCTCTCAAAACCATCTCCTATGGGGTGTGATAACTGAGCATTTACTGGACCCTCTGCATCCAGTGCTCCCGTGTTCACCTACTGGATGGCATCTGCCTTCTGACGTAGCTGTTCCTGTTCAGGTCTCTATGAGCAAGTTCAAAGAGGCAAAGAGCACCAAGGGTGGGCCTAGGGACATGCAGCACATGAGAAAAGGGCAGACTTGAACCCTCCACCTCAGCGGTTCCCATGCCTAGACCCATTTCCCTGCCTACGCACCCTGAGCACCCCATCTGTCTCATGGGGCCTGGCTCTGCTGGGCATTCTCCTGGTCCAGAGAGTTGATCCAGTGGCTCCTCCAGCAGGGTTCTTGTTGGTGGGAACAGCAGGATCAGCCTTCTCTGTGTGGTGCCTGTAATTGACAGGCCTGTGTCACTTGTATACCCTCAGCCAGGCACAGTTGCCTGTGAGCCGGCTGCAGTGATGGTGTAAGTGGAGACCTGAGACCCTGCTGTATAAGGTTGGGTTCTGGGAAGGAGTTGAGAAAGATTAAAGTATGGTATGGTAAAAAAAAAAAAAAAAAAAAAAAAAATAAATAAAATAGAATGAAGATTCAAAACTTTTTCATGTTGGAAGCAGAATATTTTAATGTGTCAAATATTTTTAAATGGGATAACAAATGTTTATTTAAAGAATTGACAATAAAGATCTTTTTTAGAAGAGATAAGTACTATTACAAAAACAATGAATAAGCCAAAGTATCAACAAGCCTTTCTCAAAATACTATAGAATTTCTCATTCTTTGACCACAATCTTGAAAAAGGAAAAAATGTAGTGACTCCATAGAAAACAATACTTTTAGATTTCTTAGTGTTCATATTTTAAGGAAGTCAACTAACATTCCTCTTTCTGATTAATTTTTATGAAATATGTATACTTTACACTTGGAATTATTTGATAAATAAATAGAAAATTTAATCTACTTTTGAAATGGTGCTTCATACTTTTTTATGTATTCAGTTGCACTAATGCAAATAAGAAATCTCAGCTTCCTTCCTTTGTTTGTCTATTTAATCCTTCCTTCCTTCCCTCTTCCTTCAGGAAACCAACAGAAAACTGACTAGGAGCTGGATGTTCAATCACACTCAAAGAGGAAAAATAAAGATTGTTATCACAACAAAACCTAATTAGCAATATTAAAATATGTAAATCACTTAAAACCAACTTATATAAACACTGGTTAAGATTGAATAGAAAGTAGCAAAATAACCAATAAAGTAACACATAATTTCACCAACTGAAGATAAAATAAATTAATGAAATACTGGGCAGGAATAAGACAGAAAAAGTTAGCATGAATAAAAAGAGAGTCAGAAGACAGGAAAAATCATTATATTAAACAGAGAAGAATCATATATAAAAAAAACAACTCAATACAGAAAAATGTATAAGCAAATAATTAAAGAAAATATAAATTAAAGGTTATTTTTTTAGATTTCTATTGCTGTGAAGTGACACCATGACCCTTATAAAGGTAACTATTTAATTGGGTGGTTCACCTATAGTTTTAGGGGTTCATTCCATTATCATCATGGTAGGATATGGTAGAACATAGACAGATATAGCAATAGATAAGTAACTGAGAGTCCTATATCTTGCAGGCAAAAGTAAATAATCTCAGTGTCACACTGAGGGAAGCTTGAGCAAGATCCTCAAAACCCACCCACACAGTGACACATTTCCTCCAACATGGCCACACTTACTTGCCATACCTTTAATAATGTCTGTCTATTTGGGAGTCATGTTCTTTGAAACCACCAGAAGAAATGTTTAAAACGATAGTAAAAATATGTTCAAAAAACTAGAAAACACACTATGAAAGAGCAAAACAAAATATCAAAGACAGAATTACACAAAACAAGTTGTTAAAATGAAGAAGCAAATAATGACAGCCTCAGAGTAGAGCCACTTCCTTCTGAGGCTTAGTACTGCACCTGTCATTTAGAAAAGACATCCACATGACTGGGAGACCATTCAAACTGGTTCTGAGCTTGGCACTATGATAAGGTTCAGATGATCAGCTGTGTTGCTCTGTGTGTCAGAACCTACTTCTTACCATTGTCAGCTTTGTTTGTCAGTTCTCACTTGCCCCAGGCACTATAGTATCTACATTTTTGGATTGGCTGGATCATTTGTAAAAGGGCAATGTGCGGAGTAGACATGGAAACTTCCAGTTCCAGTCCTGACGTAATAAGCTTCTTTGCTTTCCTTTTGTATGTTGCTCCTGCTTCTTTTTCTACTACTTGGTAGCTACAAGGTGAAAGCTGTGTGTGTGACACTTGATTCTTTTCCTAGTGCACAATACTTTTTCTCCATACTTTGATCCTCTCTGTGATTTCTGGTGTTCTTCACAGCTTTATTAAAATATGAGTGACACTGTTATTTAACTTCCCATTCATTGTGAGAAACAGGCAGCTTCTAGTCCACCATTAAGCATGGAAGCATCAATTACTTTCTTTATGAAAAATACATGTACACAGAGCACAATAAGTAGGCACACACTTGTCTCTCTATCTGCTTCTCTAGGTCCAATTCCCCCAGTTTCAACTCCTGCTCATTAAGAGAAAATGTACTGTAGCACAAATTCTAAGTAGTCTCAATAATAAAATCTCAGATCCAAATATTGGGGTAAATGCTGAAAAATTAAAGAGACAAAAAAGCCAGCCACTAGAAACTTCTTCCTTCTACAGAATCCTCAGACCAAAAAGGCTAAGCTCCTGTCTATTCCCAATTTATATTCCTCTCTACACCCAGACATATTGCTTTCTGTTCCTATCCCCCCATCCCACCCCACCCCAAACTGGGTGCCAGGGTTGGAATTAAAGGTATGTGACTTTCAAAAGTCACTGTTTCATACATAATTCATAAAATAAAACAGACTTGTCACACTTACATTAAATCAGTAGGTTGTTGTTTTTACTTTCAGAATCAAGTGACTTATCCCTTGATCAACTAGTTGACATATGTCAAAATTATTTGTGCTGTGATAATAATGCCTTAATTTGATTTTGAATAATTGATAGTATTCATATGAATTTGAGATATTTATAGCTTTAAATTCTATAATTACTGCAAGTGTGCTAAATAGTGCACTGTTTCTAATAACATAATAATATATGCATATCCCTTCGATGTGTAAAACTGTCATTCATATATTAATGCTTATAAATTGATTGTCAGTAGTAAATTCTGCCATTGAAAATGTATCTACATCCCACAGCTGCTGCTGAGGGAATTTGTAGGGCCTTCCAACTTGACCTCGAACTGAGCAAACAGATAACTACAGGGGTCCCTGAAGGACAGACTCAGACCCCGTCCAGAGGTGAGGAGGGGACACCAGGCCCAAGCAACTATATCCCAGCCAGGGAGGGAGAGTTGAGGTCCCCCCAGTTTCGGTTCCACTTCCAGGACCAGGTGCTGTCTGCAGAGTCCCAGTGCAATCTCTACCAGGGGCAGAGAAAGTCTGCCTCTCACCATACCCACAGCTGCTGCTGAGGGAATTGGCATGGCTACCCACCTCTACCTCAAACTGAGTGAAGAGATAACTACAGGGGTCCCTGAAGGAAAGACTCAGACCTGCCAAGAAGTGAGGAGGGGTCACCAGGACCAAGTGCCTATATCCCAGCCAGGGAGGGAGAGTTGAGCTCCCATCTATTCCAGTTCCACTTTTGGGACCAGGTGCTCTCTGCAGAGTCCGAGCCCATTCTGTAGCAGGGGCAGAAAAAGTCTGCCTCTCACCATACCCACAGTTGCTGCTGAGGGAACTTGCATGAATACCCACCTCGTCTTCCAGCTGAGTGAACAGATAACTACAGGGTCCCTGAAGGACAGACTCAGACCATGCCCAGAGAGGTGACAGGAGGCACACAAGCCCGAGTGCCACAACTGACCAGGACCCATCTAATCATGAACATCTGAAGCCGTGGGCAAACGTCAGTGAAAAAATTACATAATAATACAAAGAACAACATGGTAACTCCAGAAGAGAGTGGCAATCTTACAAATACAAGACCTGAACTGAGCAATGAAGAGGAAACAGAAGGAAATAACACAAAAAATTCCTTTTTGATTATCATTGAAGTTCTCAAAGAAGATATGAAAAAGAGCCTTAAAGAAATAGAAGAAAATACAAACAAAAAATTGAAAGAGATGAACAAATCTATGAAAGAAACATGCCAGGAACTAAAAGCTGAAATAAAAGCTGAAATAGAAGCAATAAAAAAGGCACAAAATGAGGCAAAGATGGAAATAGAAAACCTGAAAAAAAAAGCTGGAAACACAGACACAAGTATAACAAACAGAGTTCAAGAGATGGAAGATAGAATCTCTAAAGTGGAAGACTCAGTATCTCAAATAGATATATCAGTCAAAGAAAATAGTAAAACTAAAAAAGCCATAACTCAAAATGTTCAGGAAATCTGGGACACCATGAAAAGACCTAATCTGAGAATAATAGGAATAGAAGAAGGAGAAGAATACCATTTCAGAGGCACAGATAATGTTTTCAATAAAATCACTGAAGAAAATTTCCCTAACCTGATGAAGGAAATGCCAATAAAGATACAAGAAGGTTACAGAACACCAAATAGATATGATCCCCAAAAAAGTCAGCGCGCCACATTACAATCAAGCCACAAAACATAAAGAAGAAAGAAAATTTTAAGAGCTGCAAAAGAAAAGGGCCAACTCACATATAAAGGCAGACCCATCAGAATAAAGCCTGACTATTCAATGGAAATGATGAAAGCTAGACGGGCTTGATCAGAAGTTATACAGACTCTAAAACAGCATGGTTGCCAAACTAGAATTCTGTACCCTGCAAAAATATCAACCACCATAGATGGAGTAAACAAGGTACTTCAGGACAAAGTCAGACTGAAAGAATATCTGTCTACCAATTCAGCACTACGGAGAGTATTAGAGGGAAAACTCCAACCTAAGGACCCCAGATACATACACAAAATCACAAACAATCAATAATTCCACAAAAGAATACCCTAGAGAAAGAAAATACAAACAAGTTACCACCAAAAATGGCAGGAAATATGAATCAATGGTCACTAATTTCTCTTAATATCAAGGGTCTCAACTCTCTTATAAAACATCACACACTAACAAGATGGATACAACAACAGAAGCCATCTTTCTGTTGCCTACAAGAAACACACCTCAACCATAAAGACAGACACAGGCTTAGAATAAAGGATTGGGAAAAGATTTTCCAGTCAAACAGTCCTAAGAAACAAGCAGGGGTTACAATCCTAATATCTAACAATGTAGACTTTAAGCTAAAATCAGTTAAAAGAGACCAAGATGGTCACTACTTATTCATCACAGGAAAAATTGGTCAAGAGGAAATTTCAATCTTGAATATTTATGCCCCTCATATAAGGGCACATTCTTATGTAAAAGAAACACAGGTAGAGCTCGAATCCCACATCAATTCTTACACCCTAATAGTGGGAAACTTCAATACCCCACTTTCAACCCTGGATAGATCAACCAGACAGAGTCTCAACAGAGAAATAAGGAGTCTAAAAGAGGTTATGATGTAAATGGATTTAATAGATATCATCAGAAACTTCCACCCAAAGGCAAAGCAATATACATATTTCTCAGCTCCTCAAGGAACTTTCTCCAAAATTGACCACATAATTTGTCATAAAGCAAATATCAACAGATACAAAAAAAATTGAAATAATCCCTTGTAACATATAAGACCACCAGAGCCTAAAGTTGGAGTTCAACAACATCAAAACCCATAGAAAGCCTACCAACTCATGGAAACGAAACATCACTAAGCTGAACCATCTCTGGATCAAGGAAGATATTAAGAAAGAAATCAAAGTCTTCCTAGAATTCAATGAAAATGAATCTACAACGTATCCAAACTTGTGGGACACAATGAAAGCAGTCTTGAGAGGAAAACTCATAGCGCTAGATGCCTAAATGAAAAACCTACAGAAATCCCACACTAGAGACCTAACAGCTCAGCTGAAAGCCTTAGAACAATTAGAAGTGAACTCACCTAGAAGGAGTAGATGGCAGGAAATAATCAAACTTAGAACTGAAATCAATAAAATTGAAACAAAAAGAACAATACAAAGAATCAATGAATCTAAGAGTTGGTTCTTTGAGAAAGTTAACAAGCTAGATAAGCCCTTAGCCAAACTAATCAAAAAACAGTGAGAGAGTGTTCAAATCAACAAAATAAGAAACAGAAATGGGGACATAACAACAGATGCCCAGGAAATACAGAAAATTATCAGATCATATTTTGAAAATCTGTATTCCACAAAAATGGAAAACCTAGAAGAAATGGACAGCATTCAGGACAGGTACCATCTACCAAAACTAAATAAAGATCAGATTAATTACCTGAATAGGCCTATAACCCTTAAGGAAATTGAAACTGTCCTTTAAAACCTCTCCCAAAAAAAAAGCCGTGGTCCAGATGGTTTCAGTGCCGAATTCTACCAGATATTCAAAGAAGAATTACTACTGTTACTCCTCAAACTATTTCACACAGTAGAAACTGAAGGAATATTGCCAAATTCCTTTTATGAGGCCACAATTACCCTAATACCCAAGCCACTCAAAGACACAACAAAGAAGGAGAATTACAGACCAATTTCTCTCATGAATATTGATGTGAAAATTCTCAACAAAATTTTGGCAAACCATATACAACAATGTATAGAAGATATCATCCACCATGACCAAGTAGGCTTCATCCTAGAAATGCAGAGCTGGTTTAACATACGAAAAACTGTAAATGTTATCAATCATATAAACAAACTAAAGGAACAAAACCACACACAAAAAAAGAAAAAGTAAATGTATCCACATGAAGTATATTTTTAAGTGTTCCTTTTCTGTTGAAGAGTGGACTTTTATATAACAAATAAAGTACTGGAAATGACTAGAAAATTAACTGTATATTTTATGGATGTTCCTTTTTTCTTTAATTATTTTGTATTTATCAAGAAAAACAGTAAAATGAATTTAAAATGCTGAAAGGTTAAAAATAACTATAAAGAAGATAAAAATCATAAGCATGACTTACCAAGGGTGATAATGCAAATAAGATTGCTACACATATATTTGTGTTCAGTTTTCCCTCTGAATTTTTTTTTCATCCCTGTATATTCTTATTCAAGGTTCCTTCCCCCTCCCACCACATCAGGTCATTTTTTCTTCTCCACAACTCCCCATCCCCTCCCTGGGCAGGGAACAGACAGTCCTATGGTTCCACTGACCCAATAATGCTTGGATCAGTCTCCCTCAGGCCAAATCCAGTTTTGTCCCCCCTCCCTCAACAGTGAGTCAGGTGTTCCTATAGTTGGAGTGGGATCCGAAGGGTCAGTCCAGGGTTTCTTTGATCCCAAGCTGTTCAGTGGTTGTGGTTTGCCACTTGGACATGCTTGGCTGTTTTTCTTGTTTGTTTAGAGACCACTAATGAGTGAGTACATCCCTGCTTATCTTTCTCAGATTGTGATTGATACCTCACTCAAGAGGATATTCTCCAAATCCATCCATTTGCCTGCAAATTTTAGAATATCATTTTTTCTTACTGCTGAGTAGTATTCCATTGTGTAGATGTACCACAGTTTGTTAATCCATTCTTCAGTTGAGGGACATCTAGGTTGTTTCCAGGTTCTTGCTATTACAAATAGTGCTGCTATGAACATAGTTGAGCTAATACCTTTGGAGTGTGAATGTGCCTCTTTAGGGTATAAACCCAGAAGTGATATTGCTGGGTCCTTGGGGAGATTGATTCTTAATTTTCTGAGAAACCCCCATATTGCATTCCAAAGTGGCTGAACAAGCTTTCACTCCCACCAACAATGGAGGAGTGTTCCCCTTGGTCCGCATCCTCTCCAACATAGGCTGTCATCTGTACCTTTTATCTTAGCCAATCTAACAGGTGTTAGGTGGTATCTCAAAGTTGTTTTGATTTGCATTTCTCTTTTGGCTAATGATGAAGAGCCCTTTTTCAGGTGCCTTTCTGCTTCTCATAGTTCCTCTGCTGAGAATTCCCTTTTTAGATCTGTACCCCATTTTTTGATTGGGTTATTCAAGGTTTTGGGCTCTAGAAGTTTTAGCTAAAGCAATAAGAGAACAAAAAGAGATTGAGGGGATACAAATTGGAAAAGAAGAAGTGAAGCTATCTCTATTTGCAGATGATATGATCAATATGATTATATACAAAAGCGACCCACAAAATTTTCTAAGGAACTTCTACAGCTGAAAAACATCTTCAGCAATGTAGCAGGATACAAGATTAACTCAAAGAAATCAGTAGCCCTTCTATATACTAAAGATAGAAGAGCTGAAAAAGAAATAAGGGAAACATTACCCTTATAATAGCTGCAAATAGTATTAAATACCTTGGAGTAACTATAATCAAAGAAGTAACAGACCTATTTGACAAAAATTTTAAATCATTGAAGAAAGAAATTGAAGAGGATATCAGAAAATGGAAAGCTCTCCCATGTTCCTGGATTGGTAGGATCAACATAGTAGAAATGGCAATTCTACCAAAGGCAATCTACAGATTCAATGCACTGCCCATCAAAATCCCAACACAATATTTTTTGGACTTTAAAGAACAATACTCAATTTCATTTGGAATAACAGGAAAGCCAGAATAGCTAAAACTATTTTACTCAGTAAAAGAACCTCAGGAGGTATCACCATCCCTGACTTCAAGCTATACTATAGAGCTACAGTAATAAAAACAGCCTGGTACTGGCATAAAAACAGATTTGTGGACCAATGGAATAGAATTGAGAATCCAGAAATTAACCCAAATACCTATGAACACCTGATCTTTGACAAAGAGACCCAAAACATTCATTGGAAAAAAGGTAGTATATTTAACAAATGGTGTTGGCATAGCTGGATGGAAGTGTGTAGAAAAATGCAAATAGATCGGAGCCTGTCACCCTGCACAAAACTCAAATCCAAGTGGATCAAAGACCTCAACTTAAACCCAGCCACTTTGAAATTGATAGAAAAGAATGTGGGAAATACACTTCTACAAATTGGCACAGGCGACCACTTCCTAAATATAACACCAGTGGCACAGACACTAAGACCAACAATCGATAAGTGGGATCTCCTGAAGCTAGGAAGCTTCTACATAGCCAAGGATACTGTCAATTGGACAAAACGACAGCCTACAGAATGGGAAAAAATTTTCACCAACCCTACAAGTGATAGAGGACTGATCTCTAAGATATATAAAGAGCTCAAGAATTTATGGATATTCTTAAGTTTACATTAGAATTTTTTTTTACAGTAAAGGTGCATAAGGCCTAGCATAATTACTAAGATTGTTTCAGTGAACAGAAATCATGTGAAAACTTTACTTGCGAGAAAAAAAATGTTGCATATGTACATCTGAATATTTTGTCTTTTGAATCAGAATTTTATGATCCTGGTAACTGCATCTATAGTCTTATGGTTACTTGAGCAATCTCATATTAAACATGAAAACAAAGGGACTAACAAGTGGAATAAATATACTAACAAATCACAAAAATATAATAAAAAATACATCCAGGGCAATGTGTCTGCACTAGAGTCCAGCTACACTACAATCTCATGTCCTGAATATTCTACATGACTGAGGTTCAACAAAAAAGAGCCTTATAACTGCCTGAATGAAGATGATAGAGCTCTTTTAAGAAGGAAATGAATAAAAACCTTATGAAAATCTAGGAAAACAAAAGTAGTGAAAGTGTAGTGAAAGGAAATGCAGAAAACTGTTCAAGACCTGATATTGGAAATAGATACTACAAAGAAAATCCATTTTGGAAGTGGAAAAAATAGATGTTTGAAAAAGCACTAAAGCAAAAAACTTCATCAGCAGAATATAGGAAAGGAAAGACAGCATCTTTTTTTTTTAGACAATATGACATAAATAAAATGAATTACATTGGTTCAAGAAAACGTAAACTATAAAACAACCTCCTGACACAAAACATCCAGGAAATTCAGGAAACTATGCAAAGACTAAAACTAAGAATAACAGCAATAAAAGAAAGAGGAGAATCCAAGTGCAGAAAATATTTTCATTAAAATCATAGCCAAAAATTTCCTAACCTAAAAAGGAGATGCCTATAAAGTTCTGAGAAGTATAAAGAACATAAAATATAATGGATTAGAAAAGAAAGTCACTTCACCAAATAATAATCAAAACACTATGCCTCCAGATAAAAAAAAGCATATTACAATCTTCAATGAAAAAAGAGCAAGAAATATATAAAGGGAAACCCGACTTCTCAATGTAGAGTCTTAAAGACAGAAGTACCTGGACAGATGTGCCGCATACTCTAAAAGACCACAGATTATAGCTCAGACTGCTATATACAGCAAACTTTCCATTACCATCCATAGAGGAAATGAGAAACTTACCCACAATTAGAAAAAAAAGGGTGACTATTACCTACCTAAAAGGCAAAACAGGAAGAACTACCTATTTTGTATCATTCTTTACTTGTGCTATTTCCTCACCTGTCACCCCAAAGCAAACAGAGACTGGAGTATTGGTTTCACTATATTAAGTAAAAAGAGTAGTTTTAGACATTATTTTTGTTCTATATACTTAATCCTGGATACATGAAAGAAATTGAAGTCATAAATGTAATACTTGGCTATCGCGGTAAAAACCCGCCCTGAGATATGTTTTAAACGGAGTTTATTTGGTGAAAATCGCTTACAAAACAGAGCCGGTTTTAAGAGAAGATGACAGGATGAGGTTGCAGTGCGCCGGAGCCTTTCTAAGGAAGATTCTTCATCCCCACGCCATACGTCCGAACTCCCGGGCAGCTGGGGTGAACTGCGCAACCGGTCCGGGAACTCTCGCGAGAGAATGATGACTTCCTGTCCTGGTCCTCTCCCTCGAAGGTCTACTTCCGGAATCCTTTTCAGTTAACCACGCCCCGCTCGTCTCCAGTCCTATGATGCGATTGTTCACATATATAGTTCCTGATTTCCCGCTACACTTGGCCGCAAAAACAAAATGAAAAATCAATATGGTAGCAAATGTTTTATAAATATTTGTATGGATGGCTTAAAGACATTATTTTAATATCTTCAATCAGTAAAAATTAAATTGTAAACAACCTTTTAGAAAAATATGTAAAAACACATTCACCACAGTGATCAAAAAAAAAAAAAAAAAAAAAAAAGATGTTTCACCCAGAAAATAAAAGTAAGAGACAAACTAATATACTATGGGTTGCATTTGGCATGGACATAAAATCACTGAGTGAGGAGAGTTGAATATACCTATTCCTCACATATCTAATTAACCAGTCCCAGCCTCAATAGTATCTGTTAATTAGAACTGGAAAGACGCTGATGAAAAAGGCTAAAACTGAAACAAAAACTACATCATAATATGGGGGTGGGGGGTCAGGGAGAGGAAACTTTCATTCATAGAAACAGCAATAAGATGGACAGTATCCCAGAAAAACAACCTTAGCCAAAAAAGTTAGGAGTAATCAGCCGAAGCTCTAAAAATTTACTACCTGGAAAAGAACATGTATATATAGAGAACTAGATCAAGACAATTGGATAAATTCCTGTGAAAACATCAAGACGATAGTTTTTGAGCATCAGTCTTCTGTATCTGAATAGTTTCTGAGGTTGAATCTCACAAAATATAGTAATGTAGAAAATGAGAAAGCTTCTGATAAGGTTTATTTTGGGAGTCATTTGATTTGAATGCTGTTTCTTGGTGTATACTACAGGATTGGGATTACCAAGATTTTCACCAAGTTCATGGAAGAATATTTGTTCCTTTTCCCAAGGAGCTGAATCTTACGTGATTTCTTAGTATTTATTATTCATCAGTTTTTAGGTGGAGTTGTGAACTGTGTCTGCCAAACAGAGTAAAATGCAGTAAGGTGGAATTCTCGTGAAGAATTTCTGCTGACCCAGGGACTTGTTCCTCTGTGGAATAAGAAAGAACTGGACATTGATTAAATCCTTGAAGTTCAAGAAATTTATCACTTTGATCATAAATGTTCATGGAATTATTTTTGTGTGCAAAATTGATTTGCATAAGGCACAGCTAAATATAAAACTAAAAATTTACTTCAGTATTTTAAAACCAATTTAAACCAAGCTCCC